>WSLM01000701.1:0-13279 GCA_019677335.1 Ceratobasidium sp. UAMH 11750 | reverse complement strand
GTCGGGGAAACCCTCTTCCATTCGACAACATGGACCTTTTGATGGTATTTATGCTCCGATTCGTGACTTAGCATCACAAATACTGATCAAATTGTCTTTCCATACTAGCTCAATCTCATTATAGCAGATCTAGTGATGTCGCTAGGTGCCATCACCGATGTATACTGGGTACACCACCGACAAGTATTCTGTGGAACATACTGCAATGCCCAAGGCGTGATGCAGACTATGGGAGAGACAGCAGCCGCCATGTCAACGCTGGCAGTCGCTGGATATACATTCATGACGGTCTTCCTGCACAAGCTCACGCGTCGAATATGGTTCTACCTTACCCTGGTGATCACTATAGGAAGCCTACGGACTTAACCTAAGTCCGGGCGGGACTTTGGACTTTCAGGGAGTCCTGACGGGACTTCAGAGCAGTGCCGCTAATTAGCAAGTCCAGAATCGTGGTTTTGGACCTGCCCAGAAGAAGTTCGGGAGGGTCTTTTTGGACTTCCGAAGTCCATTTCCCATTTCAAATAGCGGGACGTCGGACTTTCGATAGTCCATTCCCGTTTCAAATAGCGGTTTGGACGGACTCTTGAAGTCCATTGTATTTGAAATGATGATATGTTTCGCTGTATCAACTCTCATCGAGTTTACAAGGACAATGACGATTAAGCAAGCGAGAGAACAAGCGAGACAAAAATAAGAAAGAGGGCTAATCAAACTCATTACCATCCTCGTCGATAAACTGTGTGCGCGCTCCATTCCGGCTGCGGTCAACGATGGCCCAAGTGTTGTGGTTAACGCGAATTCTTCCGACTACACTGTTGATAGTCTCGATATGAATCATATCCGGAGTCGACAACTGACTGTACTGAACAACGGGGTTTTCGGGCAGCGACGCATCTAGCCCGCGCGTCTTGCATTCCCTGACGCGTGCAAGTATATACGGTGTTCGGGTACCGTTCCTTGAATCCCGTTAGATGCGTGATTTACTGAGTATGAGAATTACTTACTGTAAATTCTCGATGAACTCAACGTAGAACACATCCTCTAACCGCCCATAATGCGTCACTCGGACCGGGACGTCCGGCATACGCTCATATGCAGCGTTCGCGTCCGGTAAGAGGTCGTACTACCAAGAGAAGATTGGAGTTAGCAAAGACAAATAAACTAAGTAAATAAGCGGGGCTTGCCCTAACAAACGAGTTGTCGCGTGCGGTTGGGTCGCGCTCGATCAAACGGGCAACACGAATCTTGTCGCCGTCGCCGGCCAGACGGAGACGGCCATAACGCACTATGGAGTCTTTATCAATCCGCTCGCGGAGCTGTTGCCCCGTGAACCGGTGGCCTTTGTATACGAGGCCGAAATATTTTGTCAGTTGATTCGTGAGCTGCACATCGAGGGGCGGACGCCTGGTCACTGGCGCGCCTAATATAACCGTTTCAACTTGTAGGTTATCCGTAAGCAACTAAGCCGGCTGTAAAACATAATGTGGATATATTACTTACATCCCGGGTACATCGTCTCGCGCGACGACATCTTCTCGCCATTCCGGTGTGTGTACTGAATCCTGGATTTCGCGAGCCAAGGTAGGTCGTACAAGCGCGATACAACCTGCATTTGTGCACGCCGTTGGACATAGTTGTCAAGGTGCTCGTAGGGCCGGACGCGGTTCTTCATGGCTGGCACAAGGAGGTGGCCACAGAAGCGTTCCATAACGAACGCCCACGAAGCCCAAAGGGGGCCGGTCTGCCTTATGTAAAATGGGAGATGGAGGAGGGCGTGGATGGTGAGCGGACACGTCGGCAGGCGAGTCTGTTTATATTGGTAATAAAGCCTGCAGTCGTGTTGAGCTTAGCATGTACGCTGAGGAGGACACAAAAACTTACCTTTCGTAGTCTGCTACCCATTCATTGACCATGCGTTCCAGTTCGGTAATTTGATCCATAGTAATTTCGTGGTGTATGACCCATATAAAAATCTCCCGCATGCGCAAGAAGTGCCTAGAGCGAGCGGAATTAGTGACACCAACTTATAAAATAAAGTTGGTACTTACTCGTAGTACGGCTCGGGTAGTCGATCTTTCAGGACAACCGGTGCGATAAACTGGAACCAAAATGAGTATGCCTCTGCTTTATACAAGTGTCCGTCTTCGGCTATGTCAGGGATAGTACCGACGAATGCAGAAGGGACTGTACGAGTCGCCGCTGCCGAAAGCCGACCAATCGTGGCCCAGTCCGCGGGCGACAACCGGTAATTCCCTGTACCTTCATCCAACCCCTTAAAATTACCCGTCCAGTGTCGGATTAGGTTTGGGACGAGATTCTCAAACAACAAGTGCATGATGTCGTACGGGGCACAGTGAGCCAAGTTGATCGACTTGAGGCGTGCGAATATCGACCTTGAGTTGATGCCACAATCCCGTGCGATCTTCTTACGTTCGGTCTTGTTTAGCGCAGTGTCGAGGTTGTTTAGGTCGTGCAAGAATAGATCGTGGGTACGGTAAAAGAGGAGATCCGGGGGGAAGAGCGCATTGGCGTTTGGCGCGGTCAAGGGCATGTAGTAAACACTGTTTTTAGCGAGCCTGCACAGCGTGCCTCGATGGTAGCAGGCTCGGCATGGGACAATCGCGTTGTGGCCTTTCATGGCCAGGAGCTTTGCAACCGCGGGGATATCGCCAAATAGCATAATGAGGAACGCACGTAATACAAAATAAGAGCCTCGAGCGTCGACATCGCCAGCTGCCGCAACCCTGCTTGAATCGACGCCGGCTTCAAGCTTCAGGAGTTCCTCTAGAAGGGGGATTAAAAAGGAATTTAGATCTTTGCATTGTTTGGGGCCAGGGATGACACCAACACAGATGACGTTTTCCAGCCGAGTCTGAATGCGTGGGTGCAGGTTGTAATTGATGAGGATAATGGGCCAGGCAGTTGAGCAACCACGATGCCGCCGCTTGTACAACGAAAAGCCGTCAGTCGATAGTCCCAGCGCGATGTCAGTGGGGCTGGTGAAGAGACGGAAGTCGCCATCCGGATCGCGAAGGGTGCGATAGTGCTCCGCGTCGAAAACATCTTGAATCTTGTCAGGATCTCGGAGTGCTTCAGCCTGGACTCGGTAGCCAAGCTTCTCGACCATGTCTGCGCTCTGGAACAAGCCTTGAAGTTGGGGAATAAGGGGCGTGTAGTGGAAGACTCGGCGTGTTCTACCAGCAGGAGTGTACCGAGGCTCTTTGCAAAAAGGGCACGAGTCAAGATCCTTATATTTTCCCAAGTAGCAGCAGCACGAGTTGACACAGCAATCGTATGCATGTGTCTCCAAGCCCGACAGAATCCGCAGGCGTCGCCACGCGATGAACTCGCTCGGGAGGTTGAGCGGCTCGCAAACGCCATGGCGGAGATCATCGTATGTCTGGCGGGAAAAGTGTGTGCGAAGGCGGGTGGCGAGGAACTTGAGGCTTTCGTGGTCCTTGTCGGATATGAAGCGGTCATCTAATAGGATGTGGGTTAGTTTTTGCACAATAACAAGCAAGGGGGTTATTACTTACACAGGTCGATCCATTCATCCTCGGCCAAGTCGCCGAGGTTCAAGTTGAAAAATTCACGTACGATTTCGTCGTCTATGCCGGGTTCGTCGTCGGGGTGGAACCCCAGTGGCTCATCTCGTTCGACAAACGGCGGGTCTCGGTCGGCGTCGTCAATGGATTCGTCATCGCTAAAGGCGGAGCCCACAGAACTTGCGTCGGGATCTGGCCACTCTTCAATCGTCACCGGAGGGTTGCGACGCAGCCCACGTCCAGGTGGCAGCTCTGCAAAAGGTAAGCTCTCGAGCTGGGTAGTGACAAGAGCGATCACTTACGACGGGGTGGGGCGGGCGAATCATCCTCCAGCACGCTCATATCGCCAGCGTGACCAGGGGGGTCTATAGTTATCGTAGGCATGGTAAGTTAGCGTTCAAGGGCAGTGGTTTACGCACGTACCACCTTGGGTGATATCATCCCCGCCTACCACATCGCCCGCATTCAGGCCCCAGTCCTCACCCGGGGCAGGCCCAAGGTCGTTTAAGGCCATGGCACCGGTGTCGTCGGGCGCCACACCAGCATCGTCAGGAGCCTCTTCCCGAGCAACGGCACTACCGAGCTGCTTCAGATAGTCGGTTCGGTGTCGACGGATTTGCCGACTCGAGAAGCGTTCACCGCAGCAGAAACAAGTCTCGAGGTCGGAGTCGGGCTCTGAGTCGGACTCCATGGTAGGCAGACTCAAGGCAAGACAGGGAGCGTAGGGTCAGCATAGTCGAAGTCTTAGCCGAGTCGTTGTTTGTCTCTTGGCGCTTAACGCGAAAACCAGGGTCTATTCTCGCCACTCCAGCTCTCGCCAACCATCACTGCCTTGCGGCCACTGCCTTGGCCACGACAGCTACAGCCAAGAACAATAGAGCCGCCCCAACCACACCAATTCCGAACAATAGCTCCCCCAAACGATCAACATGGTGAGCTCTCAGATCCTTTCTTGATGTTCAGCTGACCTACCTTATCGTAGGTTAGCACCCGCAAGGTGGATAAAATACGTACAAAAGTACGTATTTTAACGCTTCTAACACCGCTGATGCCCATCACCCAGGTTGAACATGCGCTCGATCTCCACAGCTTGCGTCGTACCGACGCCACGCCATGAGCAGAGAGTCGCCGAAATCCCCACTCGGTCTGGACGCGCTATTGTTCCATGGTTCTGCGATGTGCACAGGTGAGCCTCGTGCCCTCCCTCCTTGTCAAGTCCCATTTGATGTAGTTCACTCGAGCTCGTCACCTGGGCACAGCGCGTTCATCGATCCACGAACCCAGCCCTGAGCTGTCCACCGGACGGACCATACTCGACGTCTGGAGCGTAGAAAAACAGCGCGCGAACCCTCCAGCTCGCCAGTTCCCCCGCAATCCCCTTAGCTTCCGTGAGTGATCAACAACCTTGCTAATTTACTTGTCGATGCTTAGTCGCTCCCACTTAGATTCCACACCCATCCAACGTTCATTCTTGGATTTTATCGTTGTATCTTGAAGCTGGATCGCCTCGTTGTAACCGGAAATCATGGTGCTCAGGTACACATGACCTAACCACATCGTATACCAATCTAACTAGCCGTTAACAGGTCGATGTCGTCAACTGTGGTCCAACTGAAGATTTACTGCATCCCCACAACCCGCTTGCACATCCCATTCAGGGAGAACAAGAACCTCACGGGTATGGTACGATACGCGTCAAGTAGCCATCGAGGCGCCGACACTGGTATCTCGAACAAGGCAATGGCAATCCTCAACCCGTTTGTGAACGATATCTTTGAACGCATCGCAACCAAGGCTTCTGGTATGTATTCCGCATTGCTCCATGCAACCTTAAGCTAACAATTTACACTAGAGCTCGCTTCGTACTCGAAGAAGAGCACCATCTCATCTCGCGAGATCCAGACTTCGGGTCATTGGCGACGGGGAGGGCGCTGAACCGAAGCCCTCTCCCAAGGTACGTGCTTAGTTGCTGTTCTTGCGCTTCTTAGGTATGCTGTTCGTTGCATTTGTTCTTCTACGTTGTTCTCCGACTGGGACAAGCTCTACTGTTCCTTTACATGTCTGCATGTAACTCCACATCGTTATCACTCATCCACTCGTTAATATACATTGAATTGAAACAAAGTGTGCTAGTTACAATGTGTGAATAAACAGCATATATGCGGTTCGGACATAAGTTGCCCATCGGCAATAGGCTGTGTGCCTATTTGGGCTGGTGATTAGACTAGAATGCGGCGACATTTGTGTATGGGTGGCGCTCCGCCCAGTTTGGCCAGGACCCTAATATAGGCTAGTTTCTGACAGCCTTTTCGTTTAGTTTTCTTATAACCGCGGGTCACAGTTTTTTCAACATTCGCCCCCCCTCTCAACCTCGACGTTACAACCTTAGCGTGATGATACTATGGGCCGGAAAAAGCTCGACTCCAATGCGGTGAAGCTGCTCAACACGCAGCTTGCGGCATTCGGTAAGTCGCCACACCATAACCGTCCGCTCGATGGCTCACTGGACGAACGCAGGCTTAACCATTTGCCCGACGGGGCCAGCACAGGCATCCCGCGCCAAGTGTGCCCCGACCAGCGTCAATCGTGCTCCAGCTACGGCATCAGTCAATCCCCCTGCACTTAACCTCCCGCCGTCTCTTGATCCCGATGATGACGAGGATGACGAAGATGACGATGTAGACAACGATATGGACGACGAGGTTGTCGAGGGAGATATTGACGGTGGCGAGGGCGACGACGGTGATGGGAAACCTACTCGAAAGAGGATTCGTCTCGTCTGGTGCACGAAACCGAAGGGCTCACCTGCGAGGCGTAAAGGCGGGTACAACATCCAGGAGACTCTTGGCATGACTAGTGGTGGTTACTTGGTCGTATATGTGAGTAGTTCCATTAACTTTTGTACTAACACTTGTGCTAACGACAACATATCTGCATAGGGCGCAGTCAAGCTTCTCCTTATGCGCACAAAGGGGATCGACATGAGGAAACCTATCACCAAACAGCGCGCTGAGCTTGTCCGACATGTTATACACAAGGTAAGTTATTTATTCCTTTTCGATACGTGCACACTTATCAATACGGTACATTGCGATACAGGCTGCCCGCATATACCCCGAGTTTGAAATGTTTGCCCACACCAATTTCTGGCCACTTCGAGGCTTTGTTCACGCCATCCTACGGACCTCGAGCGACCAGTACAGGAAGAGGCTTCGAGGCTATAAGGCTACCAAGAAGAAGGAGTTGGCCCAGCCGGCGGACAATGGATCGACGACGGTGCAGGCCGGGCCGCCAGTTGGAGACGAACCGCCATCCGTGGGAGGGCCGTCGCACGAAGAAGAGCCGCCCTTCAAAGGTGACTCGAAGATCGAAGAAGACCCGTTCGAAGGCGACTCGCGGGTTGAAGGCGCGCCTCCGTTTGGTGGCGAGATACTCAGGGACGAGTCGTTCATTACCAACGACTTGTACGACGATGAGCCACTGCCGCAAGGCGGCCTGCTCCCCAAGGATGTTAGTGGTGCTGGAGCCGCTGCTGCCAAGGGCCAGTCCGTGGAGGACGAGCTCTCCCGTGAGCTTGACCGCATGTCCTTAGACCATAGTAGGTCGCTAATGCAGCTTGGTGAGTGCATTGAAATATCAAGCCTTGCGCATATATTGACTTTTGGTTTATTAGATGACGATGACGGTGATTTCGACCCCTCTCAACCAGTCCTGCCCGCTTTAGATCTGGTCTCTACTCCTACATCTGTCCTTCCTCCAGCTGTTCCTGCATCTAAGACCCTAGCTACACCTGCAACTAGCGGCGCGTCCGCTGCACGTGCCCCCCCGGCTCGTGCTTCGGTGCCTACACATATGTCTACCCAACCCCCCTCGGTCGCTCTCACAGCCCGGACCCGCTCAGCCGTTTCAGCATCTACTCGCGGACCCACTCCAGCTCGTTCTGCTCCCTTGGCCAACTTGTCCGTATCAGCACCTGCTCGCAAATCTGTTCCACCCCCATCAGTTACTCCGCAGGTTACTCCTGCTCCGAGGGCTCACTCGGTCGTTCCAGTGCCCACTCGCGGATCTCGTTCGGTCGCTCCTGCCTCCCAGGATCACGTGCTCCCGCCCCCTGAGCCTACCGCAGCACCTAGCTCTATGTCCACCGATGACTTCACTGCGGCGGGGATTGACAAGGTGCTTACACCGGCTCTACTCGCCCAACTTGAGCGCCTTGCTGCCCAGCCTGAGGAATACCGTAACAACGCACCACCTGGGCTCCGGCAAGCCTTGGACCTCCTTTACCCTCGTACGAATCCCAACCCGAGCAGCTCCCCTGCTACAGCTCTCGCTCCCCAATCAACTTCTATTGCTACTTCTGTGTCTAAATCCAAGGCTGCGTCGGCTGCTACTCCCCCACCCATGACAAAGGCCAAACTCCGGCCTAGAATGAAAGCCCCACCCGAGCCCGAGCTTGAGCTATTCAACGATGGGTCCAGTGTCTTGAGCGAGGAACTCTCCGCCTCCGAGTCCAATCCACCTGTGGATACGGAGCGCGGAGACGCGGCTGTGGACAAGGGCATAATCAGCAACCAACAAACAACAAAGAAATCGCGTGCCAAGGCGGGGGTTGGTAAGGGGGCAGCTGGAGAAACAGGCGGGGATGTGGGTGCAGGAACGAGCGAGGGGGTGAGCAAAGGTGGTGCAAAGGCCGGTGCAAAGGCCGGTGCAAAGGCCAGCGCGAAAGGTGGCGCGAAGGGTGGTAGTTCGGGCGAGGTCGTCGACAATGGTGCCAATACAGGCACGAAGAGAGGCAAGGCAGCCAAGGCACCAGCATCGCAGGTGAGCGCTGTTGTATATTAGCCAATGACTCATTAACGTACCTATTACTCATAGAGCGCCAACGGAGCCAACCCGACTGGAGCCATCGATGGGGGTGTGGATGCAAACACAGGCGGACGCGGCGGTAGGGGGCGGAAAGGCCAGGTGCCGGCTGTACCGGTAAGTCGCACGATTTAACTACCAGTACTTACTAACGTGCATATAACCTGTAGACGGAAGATACAGGTGCCGGTGCCGGTGCAGGCAAAGGTAAGGCGAAGGCGAAAGGCAAGGCACAGGCAGCACCGGTGAGTTGTACTACTTAATCATGTGTACTTGCTGACGCGCATACAACCTGTAGGCTGAAGCGCCCGCTCCCACAACCCAGGCCGGTCGTCGCAAGAAGCAGAGCTAGACGGATGGGCTGCACACAAGTTCCGAGTAACGCTGGGTGCCGAGGACCATCTCGCTAGTGGACTTTTTCTTTTTTTCCTTTTTCATTCCGATCGAACTTTTTACGACACTCCGATTACGATGCTGATGTTACTATTGCTGACGTTGACGAACGAATATACATTTTTACACCACATACAACGAGTGAAAAAAAGGGGGGAAAGTACCCCGGGAATACAGTACTGTGCACCCCCCAAAAGTACTGGAAAGGACTCGTCGGAAGCGCTAGGTACTTTGCTGAAGTACATCGAGTACGTTGGACAAGTCCCGTTGTACTTCGGAGAAGCCGAAGGACTTACCGAAGGACTTACTGAAGTCCACGCCGTACTCAGACGACGTCCAGGGACTGGCCAGAAGTCCGGGTGGCCTTTCACGAAGGCCGAAATTCGGTTCCGGAGCGCAAGGAGCACGCCTGGAGAGTCCAGACCCGGACTCCGGAAACGTCCCTGGGCTTCTGAGAAGTCCCCAAGATGGACTAATTCGGACATTTAGGACGTTTGGGGACTAATGAAGTCCATTTCCGTGTTTCACAGTGATCCTCTAGATGCACTTTTGTGACGTCCAAATAGGACGGCTCAACAGTACATTATCACACTTCAGGGAAGTACCCTGCGAGACTTCGATAGAGTCCACGGGGTTACCACAGTGTGATGCTCATATGGGCATGGGCAATAATATGGGCGATACTACCTTTAATATTACTAAATGGAATGGAGCCAGATAAAAGCGGAAATGCGCAAGGGTTCTACACTCCGACACCCTGGTGTAAGTTTGCTCTCTATTCTCAACGTGAATGTTTGTTGACTCGTCCACATCCACAGGGTGCTGGATCAATTCAAAGTACATGACTGAACGTATCATTGCCGAATATCTTTGGTGAGTAACATCTACAAATGCTCCAAACGAGTTCTAATGCTTGGATAGGCTGTGGATCGCCGGGGTAGGGAATATTGTTTTGTACTTCGCAACATACCTTGTGGCAAGTTACAAACAGGGCCCTATACCGCTTGACGGAGTCCGACATATTCCTCCCGTGGAGCAAGAAGAGCGTCCCCAGCATCCTGCGCCACCCGAGGAACCTCTGCCACCTCAGGAAGAGACCTCGAGCATTGCACCAAACAGCTATATTATAGAATGTAAAAAGATGCTGTGGTAAGCACATCTTGATCACTATATGATGTGTCGTTCACTCCGGTATCAGGTACCCTCTTGCATACGCCCTATGTGTCTTGCCGTTATCCCTAATCCGCTGGATAGGGTTTAGGAATCCCGAGCTGCTTCGGAGCTCTCATATGCTCCCCCCTTCTATGGTGTTTGTCTCGATTTTCAACCTCTTGGGGTTATTCAACACGGCGATATTCTATTGGTTACGACCAGATGTATTGTTGATGAGGCCTGCAGATGATCCAGGCTTGGATAGGAATAAGCTAGAAGTCTCGGGGAGTTCCAATCCGGCCGGGTTTATGGCCCTACGTTCCCCGTCGGTTCAAGATAGCCAGAGGGGAACTCAAGACACCAATGCGGAAATAGGTAGAACGGATACTGGCCAGCGGTCCATAACTCCCTTTGGGGGGGCCTCTGTGCCACTAGCACGAGACGTCGCTTAGTCGCGTTCTTTTTTAATGTATTTTCGTTGTCGCTCGTGGTTCCTATCGTATCGGTTCTATGTACTCAACGCCCAGTGTCCGTATTATGTAATCCTATAATTGACGCGCCCATATTATATTTTCAGGTGTTAGTATTTAGGTATAGGTGTGCGTGGATCCGTACCATGAGAAATCGTTCCTACATGAGGGTATATGCACATTCATCCCACATTTTGGCTGCCAATCCAGCGCATACATCACTCGATTCGTGACTAAGGTGAAACGATCATGCGCTAACCCTGTCAGAGCGGAACAAATTGGGTGCTTTCTCGTCGCAACCGACTAGCTTTCCTGGAAATACATATGGCATGTGAAGACAAGTTCCCAGTCGAGCACACAATTCTGTGCATCATTTGTTTGTTGCCAAGGTTCTAGACCTAAATTATCGGGAGTTCCCGGATCCCGTGCACAGCTTGGCAGCCCGGCGTCTAAACCAAGTCCGATAAAATGGGGCCACCCCTTCTGTCCCACCCTCGAATCTGATTCCTTCCTTGCGCCATACCGCATCCCGTTTGGGACCGTTTTAGGATATATTTGCTCAGACACATATTATACCAACATGCCCCCAGGGGCCGAAACAAGAAGTTCAGCCTCACAGAACCCAGTGAGCGCTCCACTCATCGCGGATCTGGAGATTCATCCCGAAGTTTATGAATACGTCAAAATGGCCATTGAAGGCTGGATTCGACCACCAAATAATATTGATAATAGTTTACCCGTTAGTAAGAGAGCTTTGATTGTAAGTCGCTTTTCCTTGAGTAGAATGGTGTGGTGATCTTGGATTAGGTGGCTCCGCTCTACGAAGGTCACATAGAACCACATACCAAATGGGCAATGCTGAAATCAACCGCAACGGATGCCATGCTGATGCATCAGATGCTTGGTATGAGCAATTCGTGTTGTGGCGCGATCAATCTGAGTGACTGACGTACCGGAAGTACAATATGGATACGAAAGGCACAATATTCGAGTTCTCAGCGATATCTGTGGAGAGTTTGGCGACTTGGCGGACCCCACACGACACAACATCGTATGTATCTTGCTTTTATACACAATTTACTAATCCTAATTTTTTGATGGTAGCTCAGCGGCCTGGAGTGGCTAACTAGTAATACTCGACCTGGGGACTACCGTTTTTTTCACTGTAAGCAAGACGTTCTCGGGTTCATATTTGCTCATTTTATCCAGTTAGCGGGCACGGAGAGCGCATAGTTCAAGAGGAAGACAACGGCCAAGCAAAGCAAGCTCGGCGCGTAATCACGGATAATTCAGCGCGAAGGCCTGGAGCGCTACCCGACACCGAACGCGACAGCACCATTGGTGCTACAGTTGACCGCATTACGGAACAAACAATTCTTGTGGAAGAACTCGCATTTTACAATGAAGGTCCGCAGGTTTCCCCTTTGCACGCATAAATCACTCGACTAGTCCCTCAGCTATCGTTACAAGGTACCGGGAACGAAGGCGGGGTGACACAGGACCATGTTCCAGGATAATGGATCACGTATGTTGCGCCAATCGGAGCTTTGACCACGCACGCTGACACTTTGTCTCTTGGGGTGTAGGAGCTCAACCGAAAGCTCTCGGACCTGCATCCGGGAAGTACATTAACTGTGCGTATCATCTCGCTCTTATCACCGTATGTTGTGTTGGCATACCAAACAACCATTCGCGCCGCCAGTGTGTTCTAGACGTAAGCATTGTTCAAGTTATGGAGATCAGGCCACTGAATATTATGCTACCTGATATTATGTTAGTGTTGCGCTAGCGGAAGACTTCTCAGTACGTTCACCAATACTGTTTTACTGACTTCATAAATTCGGAGGCTAAATTTTGCCTCGCAGACAACAACGTAAAGGCGCAGGGTGGAGGATTTCGTGGGAGGGCAGATCGACCGGTTAGACTTCCCCCTCCAGCATATGTCAACAGTTCTAGCGAAAATAACAGGGAGATGCTGGAAAACGAGGAGGAAAAGGATGAACCGATGCCGCTTTGGGAGAACGGTCACCATAATGATAGGCCAACTGTGGCGCCACTACCCGGAGGCTTTCAGACCCCATGGCGTCAAACCCAATTACCCCCCGTCCCACCAGCCAGCTTGGGGCGTCCGAGTTATATCAAAATGACGGAGCGTATACCGATAAAAGAAAGGAAAATGGATGGGATACGAGCAAAGACTGTAAGTGCAACTGATGAAAGACTGGAAACTCAACATATGACACGCACCAGTTTGTTTGGACTGGATGTCATCAACGGCAGGACGCATGGGGTCATGACGATCGGCAACCGTACGGTTGGGGAATCTTTTCGAAGGTTTGATCAATTTTCGCAAGTGTAGCCGGGGGAGCTGAAAATTTCTTAGGCGTTTACTCAAGCCTTCGAAACTCATTTGAGTTCACTGGTGGGTACGAGCGAGAACGAGAGGGAGTTGGATTACAACACGCTATTCATTGAGATCAGGTTAGATTTCTTCGGCTCTGAAGCGTTCGTAGCTGACATATATGCCTACAATCAGCAATAGCGTCCTAGAAGAAACCAAAAAGCTTGGGACATTGCAGTTTGTTCAGGTGTGTCACGTCCCGACTTATTAGCACCTCATGCTAACTAGATATTCAGTTATGGACATCATTCCAAGATGTCGACGAGAACCAGGTGGTTAGTACATCTCGGGTGGCTACATTGCACAATTACTGAAGTACTTTGAAGGGAGAACTGTTGCAAGAAGTGTTGCGACAACCGGTGGTCATTTAGCTCGAGCCCATGTGAACTTTGCTCCGAGTTATTTTGCGTGACATGTGTAATCAAGTGGTTGTTCTGTGTTATGTCTGCGCTTGT
>WSLM01000700.1:0-13302 GCA_019677335.1 Ceratobasidium sp. UAMH 11750 | reverse complement strand
GGGCGCGGCTGGGCCTGACCTTTGCGTGGAAGCGGGGGTTTAGGATGAGCCGGTCGGGATACGGGATAGGGGGTTGCACTACAAAAAAGCGATTTTCTACTTAGCTCAGACTAGACCCGGGTAGCGGGTAGCCCGGTAGCGCACCCCCAAGTTAGGTAGAACCAATAGGGCTCTAAGTAGCGCCCGGTAGCCAACCTCTCCCCCTTAGGGAGGGGCACGTATTTAAGAAAAATGACGTGGCACAAGGCGACGTGAGCAGCGGAGCAACCGCGCAGACTGCTATGTCTGACATGGTGCAGCATGAGCGTGTAAAAAATAGCTGTATTCGGATATCCAGCATACACGTGTATGCATGCGAAACACTGATGAGACAGGATACAAGCAAAGGCACGAGAGGAACATTGTGAACGGGGACTGGTACAAACAACACGGGGACAGGAGATAACTGGAGCACAAGGAAGGCTAGCAGAACGTGTGCACAACTCAGGGAAAAGGTGGAGAGACCAAGGAATGTGAAGAGGGGGTGGTTTGAGATTGCGGGCTGCCAGATAAATTCGTCATAGCCGTGCGTGCGGCACAGAGCCGGCCTCAGGAAGCGGCTTGCGACTTAGATCCTTCTCGACCTTGACCGCCTTGGCAGCTTGCTCGCCGAGCACGTTTTGCGCATCGACGTGCACTGTCGTTCAACGAAGATGTTGATCCGCGGATGACTTGGGTGAAGGTCGTGGAGAAGGATATCGTGAGCATCGAATGAGCGAGCGTAATCGTGCGGGTTGGGGGCCGACGCGTCACTTGGTTTCCCTTCAAGCTCGTCCTCGGCCTTGACACACACCAGCTCTGGATCTTGGAACGCTCGGGTAACCGGCGCGTCCGTGCGTTAATAAAGAGCATGTTCTGCACCAAGAAAAGTGAACAAAATGTGGATGACCGAGGCATAAAAAAAACTCACGGTGTTATTTTTTGGATTTTTTTTTTGTCTCCTTCGTTGGTGTCCTATGGAGGATTCCTGGGGACGTCACATTTGTTAGCTACGAGACAGAAAAACGACAGAAAAAGCAACACTTACGAAGACGGTTTACCAACGTGGTGTGCCGTGCCCTAAACAGCCCCCGATGCCCAGGTAGGCACCGCTGCCCATACCGGGGACGTGCTCGCCCCAAGATGATGATACCTCGGGTCACCATTCGCGCCAGGCGCATTCGGTCCCCGATACTCTCGGTAATCCTCCCGAGCATAGTCCTCGCGCGGCGGTCCCCGGGACTGGTACTCGTCATACGGGTGCTCTACCCGTCGTACTCGCGGGCGGGGTGAAGAGATTTGGTCGCAAGCATGAGCAGCCCTTCATCGACGCTCAGCTCGTCCGTGTCCGTCTCGGGCGATCCCTCGGTGTCGAGGTTCCCGTCGTGCGGAGCTGCGCCATTGGTGCCGTTGGTCTTGGAGTCTTTTGGGTCCTTGGCATCCTTTTCAAGATCCTTGACGGCACCGTCGCTTTGTGCGCCAGCCGACCCCGCACGCACTGCAGGTGCGGTGGCAGCCGTGTCCGAGGACCGTCGGGGCCGAGTGGCATTGGTCGGGCCAGCCATTTCAGTGTCGTTGACAATCTGGTCGACCTCTTCCTCGCCATCTCCGTCAGCATCCTTGTCGTCGCCCGCAGCAATCGCAGCAATAGGCGGGCTTAGGTCTCTGTCCTCCTGTGGATCGTTAGCGGCGGCCAAGACAGACGATCTGAACACACCTTTTGCGCCGGCGGCGGACTGGACGAATCCGAAAAGCGAGCCTTTTCCTTGCGAACCTCGCACTCACGTTCCCGATCACGATCCCGCCGGCGGTCCGAACGCTGACGTTTGTGGGGAGGTTCTGCGTCATCGGGGTCGTTGGGGCCCGGTCGACAACGTGGGTGACCACTCTCGTGGCGCCAGATGACCGAACCGCCAATGACGGGCGCAGGCGGAAGAGCCGGAAAGGTGTTGGGCCCAACCCGGTCGGGACGTTGGGCAGGACAGGCGGACGGACGGGGAGATAGGGACTGGTGGAACCGGCGCCAAAGACGGGCACGCTGGGGGGCACGCTAACCTCGCCGGTGCTGAGGGTACGGACAAATGCCGCGCGCGCCTCGGCCTTGCGTCGGGAGAGCGTGTCGAGGTGGCCCTCGACCTCGCGCCAGCCGTCCTTGAGAGCGGCGAGCCGGGCCTCGACGGCCTCTGCGCGCGCCTCGGCCTGGGCGAGGGCAGCGCTGGGATTGGAGCGGGCGGAAAGTGAGGCAATACGGGCCTCGGCGTGTGCGAGCTGGGTGCGTAGCTGGTCGACCTGGTCGATGCGCTGGCTGAGCATGTTGGTAAGGACGGACTGTTGGGACGGCCCCCCAGCGTACTCGAACTCTTGGGCGTGGCTAGGCCGGGCGCGGAAAGTGGGTGTGCGCAGCTCGACGAGGCCTGTCACCGTGCGCCGGGGCGGGATAGTGCTTGGTCGAAGAGTGCAGCGGCGGGACACTCTCGGTGGGGCGGCGCTGGTCGGTCGGCGGGCTCTTGGCGTGTGGGTAGGTAGGGCGACGAGGATGGGGCCGGTAGTCTTGAGCGTTCTGCAACTGTTGCTCCCTCTCACCGCTTGACAGTGCCGCCGGTATTCTCGGTCTGAGCCTTGGGGGGCCCAAACACGCCGTACGTGACTGGTGCAGAGTAAGTTGCGATGCGGGTTGGCGCCTTTTCTCTCCTTCGTCGATGCCGATGGAGGGTTCCTGGGGGCACCATGTGTGTGAGTTATGGGGAAAAAAAGATAGAGAAACACAGAACTTACGGAAACGGTTAATTAACGCGGCGTGCCGCGCCCAAACCCGCCCCCGATGCCCAAGTAGGCCACTGCTGCCCATCCCACTGGGGCAGAGGGGTTTGAACGGGGCGGCAGGTTGGCGGTGGGGGTCGGGACTTGGTGACGTGGCCAGAGTAGCACGTGCCAAAAGGCGAACCAATTAGTCAGCAACTCTGCCCAGCGTTGAGTGAGCGACGCCGTGCTGGCTCACCAGGCAATTCCCGTTAACAAAAGAATATATATATATTCAGACAGGCAGAGGCAGGTGTGCGGTACAAAATAAACGGCGGCATTTGCGGAGAATGTGAGCGGGCAAAGTAACAGGGCATACGACAAGACGGCGCTGGATGGACAAACCAAGGAACCTAAAAGATCACTCAGCCCGACCTTTGCCCTTCGAGCGTGCCGTAACCCAACCATGCTCGTTGAACTCAGGTGTTGGAGTCGGAGAACGCGATTCGGCCAGTTGAACGTTGGACCTGCGCTCCGGGGTTCCAGCACGTGAGTTTGTACCAGTCTCGATTGCATACTGAACGAGGCTCGCAAGACGCGTGGCCTCCAACAGTTGCAAGTCGAATCCACCACAATCCACCCCTCGCCCAGCATCCACACGCTCACGCGTATATTCAGGCCTGGGGCCTTGGGGATCTGGGCGGTGCTCTGAGCACTGTGTGACTAACGGTTCATTAGCGTTGCCCCTACAAGGGTGAGTGTTGTGTTACTACAGAACGTGGCAAATCAATGGTGAAGACGTAACTTACTTCGTATGTCTGTGCCGTTTTTTTGCAAGCTTGCGTACATGGTCTTGGTCTGGAGCTACTTGGTGTGCTTGTATAAGCCCGGTCAAGTACACCTCGACTTCGTCGAACGTGAGGCCAGGGTCAAAGTCGCGGCTGTCCCTTGGCCATGCTCCAAGGGAGGACTCCCGAATGGACAGGAAATCGAATGGGGCTGTAAAGCAGGTTCAACAATGGGGTATAGGGCGAGTTGGAGGCTGGCACTCACCTGGCGCGGGAGGTGAGAACGAGGCGGATGAGGGAGGAACCATGGTGACCGGTAGCTTGTATGAGCAAACCCTGGTCCCAGGTGACTGCCGGCCCGCCGGGCCCGATATACAACTCGCACAAAGCTTAGATTAATTGAAGCGATTAGCGATAAATGCCGAACTTCAACATCTTTAACCAGCGAACAGAAAGCACGCAAAATATATGTATTAATCATAGCTGAAAAAAGCGTGTATAAGAAAGCCAGAGAACAACTAACAAGAAAGAACAAGGTATATGCGCGTTTTCAGATGCAACTGTGAGGCACACCTATATGCGCGAATCGAGAGAGGACAACGGAACAAGCAATCACAAAGCACAAGAGGCTGTGAGAAGCCAAGACACAAACAGATAGGTGAAAAACAAGACGCGAGTCACGGAACAGTGGGTATCTGGGTGCATTGAGAGAATGGCCTAGTTGGCCTGGCCTTTGCCCTTGGAACGCGCAGTGATGTAGCCATGTTCATTGTATTCCATTCGCGGGGCCGGGGAGGGGGAACGGGATATATCTGGGGTCTGGGCACCAATTGTCGGGGTCCCAGCACGTGACTCGCCCTCATCCCACGCACTCCTCTCGATCGCGGCCTGTTTGAGGCTCGCTAGTCGTGCAGCTTGTATGAGGCGTTCATCGAGTTCTTCGTCTTCGTCATCAATTTCAACCTCGGCGGTAGCACACTCGGGTTCGGGCGTGTCTGGGCGCAGCTCCGAGAGTAGTGTGATGGCCTGGCCACCGCGTGGGCGGATAAACGATGTGCCAGAGTATTGTCTGGAACGGTGCACGTGGCATTAACAACCAAATTGGTAACAAAAAGAAGTGGCTTACTCGGCATACAGGAGCCAGACGTCCTGTAATTCAGAGAGGCGGTTGCCGGCAATCGCTTGTAGGTTTTTCAACCCAGCCAGGTGCGCCTCGTATTTGTCGAGCATGTGAGCAGCGCCAAGGTCGCGGCTCTCCCACCAGCCATTCGACCATTCTTCAAGGCAGAACTGCCACTGTAGAAACAGGAACGTGTAAATAGCACGGCTCAGTCGAAGCGAAAAAAAGAGGGCTTGCCAGAGCGAGGATAAATGCAACAATAGTGAGTGGCATGCCGACAAAATAGTCAGGGAACTGAACTCCAACTGAACTGGGAGCATAGAAGAGGGCAGCGGCAATACAGCGTGCAATGTCCGGGTTTTCATAGTGACCCTCGCGATGTGGGGAGTAAGTCTAATAAAAAGAATGTAAAATAGTAAATATACGCGAACTATGTGTTATGACGCATTGTACTCACCGTACAGTGGAAAGAATTGGGGTAAACCAAATTGAAAATGTCGAGGTTTCGCTGGATATCCTCCTGGGACGCGATGCGATGTTGGAACTCGTGGATGTGCGCGACGACGGGGCGGAGGCGGTCTTTGGCTTTGCCCCGAAATGTCGCGATATAATTTACCATCTGGGAATTGTTAATATGTGGTACGTGCAAGATGCGTGAATATCAGACGCACCACCTCAAGCTCGGCCTGTGTTGCCGCCTCGTATGGCACCTTCGGAAGTAAAATCTTCCATGTCTCATAATGAATCTCCGCTGCCCATTCCATAAACGTGAGGCGGGTCTGGTAAATCCCCTTGGCAAGTGCGAATGCAAAAAGGTGTAGCTTTGCGAGGACGAGAACTTGGCGCCGGATGCCGGAAAAGTCGCGTGCAAGTGGCTTTTTTTTGCGGTTACGGCGGTGGCGAGGAGGATTTGGCCGCTAGTTAGTAAGTACATAAGATGTGCTAAGCAAGTGAGCGAGCAAACGTACCGGATTTTTGCCCTTTGCGAATGCTTCGATCTGTGCAAGCAACTCCTCATCGTCGGACAACAGATCGTTGAGCGAGCGTTCAATCGGACCACAGCGGCCAGTACGCTCGTCCTGGTCCTGGCGCCGCCGATTTCGGCGCCGAACGGTCTCCAGGAAAGACTCCGTGTTTCCCTGGGTGACCTCGTTGTTGAATGCGAGCATGTCTGCGCGAGCCGCAGAGATAGGGTCGAGGCGGCGGTTCGGCTTCTCAAGTGGTTGGCGAGGAGCGGGAGGGTCGGCATGAGTAGCCGCCCCAATCAGCGAGCGGGCGGCGCGTGCACGGGATGACTCAGCTGTAGTGCGCGGACGAGACGGTCCGGCGGCAGACTGTGAACGAGCCGCGTCCAGCGCGGCGCGTTCCTTCTCTAACCTGGCACGCGTGCGCTCAATCTCGAGGAGTGTCGTCTGGGTCATCGTTGGAGAATTCGGTCGGGCAGGCGGCACAGCCTTGGGGTCGGAAGGGAGGTGCGAGCGCGTTTTCCCGTAGGTCTTCCTGGCCTTGACGGGGGTACTCGGCTCGCTTGGCTCGCTGCGTTGTCTCGGCTCGTCGCCCGGGCAGTGCTGAGATGGGTCCAACTTGTCAAGGCCGTCGGCCCCCTGGCCCTCGAGCTCCTCTAAGTAGTGGTCGGCAACACGCTCAAGCAACCTGGCTCGAAGACGTGCTTGCGTGGGTCCACTCAAAGGACCGAGGAGCATGGGCAGCTTAGGGACTGTCTTGCCGTGCTGAGATTGCGAACCAACGACCGACTGGGGGCGCGAAGGTTGGAGCTCGGGGACGGTTGTGGCGGTGGCTTCACGCGTAAGCGGCCGAGCGACAGGGGCAGCGGCAGAAGGGGCGAGAGGGCGAACGATAATCTCATCCTCAGACTCCGGCTCGGTGTCTGTGTTCTCTGCCGGGTCTGGGCGGGGCCGTTTGCTTGGTTGCTCGTCAGGGGCATCGGATGGACGCTTCGCCGGTTGTGAGCCAGAAGCAGCCGGTCCTGTAGAGCGGTTACAATGGTAGTGTAAAAAGGAATGCATTAGGCCTACCTGCCAAGGCAGGGTGGTCATGGTGCCAACCACCTCCTACAGCGATGCGCTTGGGCGATAAGAACTCGATCTATGGTTAGATGTATGTTAGCGGGAGAACGAAAAGCAAGACAAAATGTAAGCAAGAGATGGAATATCTACCGTAGCGGCGCGCCTCGAAGCTGCCAAGGCAGACGTTTCATCATTTTCGACAACTTGAAGGGCCTGTAGGATGTCTTGAGTAGACCAGCCATCGAATTTTCCTTGGGGGATCTTCTTTTTTGCGATTCGGAGGAGGGTGTCGTGGTCGACGGTTTCGTAGACGTAAGTGTATTGCGAGCCAGCTGGATGATTTACAGGTCAGCAAACGTAGCACATGCAACCGGCAAGGCCTACCCGGCGTTTTTCCCGAAACGAACTCAAGTTCTGCGGGGTCGACGTCGGTGGACCCCGGGGTCGGCGAACGGGTTGGAGAGCGGATACGATTGCGGGTGGTTCGCGATCTCCCACGGGGCCTGGGCGCTGGGGGGTTGGGCTTGGGCGCTGGGGGGTCGACCAAGGCGACAGACATCTTGCCCTTGCCCTTGCTGCGCCCACGGGGTGCGGGTGCTTCGGCCTGGGTGTCATCGACATCGGCGTCGGTACAGATGTCGATGTCGCCGTCGCACAAGTCGATGTCGTCAGCTTCGATTTGGATGTCGTCAACGTCGATGTCGGTCTGCCCCTCTGTGATGGTGCCGACAGACTTGGATCGGGATTTGCGGGTTTGTGAGGATTTGCGAGTACGCCTGCGTGCTCGCAAAGAGGCTGCGCGTTGCCGCCCGCGCAAGGACGATTCGCCGTGCTTGCGGCTTCAGCGACGGAGGGCAGCTGCCGGAGGTGAACGTCAGTACAAAAGTATTGTTGGGAGCATTGATAAAATACAATAGTAGTCCCCACGCTCGGTCGAGCGCCCTTTGCGGCGTTTAGAGACCCTTTTTGGAGAGCGAGAGCCCCGCAGAGGGGTATCGAACGGCGCATGTCCAGGTCGTACTCCCTGCGAGTTGTGGTTGGTCGGTTGTTAGTCGCAGCATACTTGACACGCGACAGTGTTACTTACCGATGCGGTCGTAGGTTCAGGCGTCGGGGTACGGGTCTTACCTTGTCTGCTGGCGATACGGTCTCGGACGGTCTGGTAGACCCCGAAAGGCATAAGAGAAGGACGATAGGTGTAAAGAGACGATGAGAGAACGATGAGAGGTGGATGTGAATGGAATGGAAGGGAAGGAAAAGAGGGGTGAGTTGATGACGAGTCAGTGCAAGCATGACGGTTCTTAAATAAAAAAACGGAGCCCAAGAGACTCACCTAAGTTACTCTCGACTTGTGAGCCTGCGTCCGCAACGCGACAAGTCGAGCATGCCATTGGTGTAGTTCGCAGTCGGCGAAGAGGCGCAGAGGCGGCTTGGTACTATTTGGCGCATATCCAGGCACGAATTATAAATGAAGATGATGGAAGCTGAGAAGTCGCGAAGTCAAAGGCTACACAAACAGGAAGGTAAAGGTTAGCACGCTGTTTTCGACGAGAGGCAAGATGAAAATTAGAGCGGGCCGAGCCGAGCACCTCTCAACAAGTGGTGCCACCGCAACCGCAACATGGTGGGCACTACTGCTAGAAGGTGGCACAATGCCATGGTTGCACAGTCTGGCCAGGTGAAACATGGGCAAGGGCGATAACATATTCAGATGATTGAATATATTTATATCAATATGTAAAGTGGAAACAGATATCCGATTCAAACGCATAGTACGCACACTGAATCCAAGTCCAATTTCATGCTGAGACGAGAATGGATTGTGGGATGTTCTGCACGGCCTGAAGCACCAAATTCACAGGCACATGAGCATTGTTGTTGATCGAGAGGGAGGCGCAAACACATACACAGGGAAATAATGCGCGTGCTGTGCAAAGCAAGGCGCAAATATTTGGTGTATCCACCCCTCCTGGTTGTGCAGTCCGAATCTGGCAGCCCAGCCCAGTCTTGCCCAAATCATGATAGTCCAGTGCAAGATGTAAGATGCGACGTGTAGGCGTAACAAGATTGGGTTGTTGTAAGGCAATTGCAGAGTGCAAAATCTGAAACCAGGGGTGGGCTGAAGGCACAACACATTGCATGTACTGGTGCGGGGGAGTGTGGCGACGTCGCAAGCAAATGGCGCAGGGGTATATGGCAACCGGGCAGAAGGACCCAGAGTCGCGATAACGGTCGGGATGGGGAGAATGATAGATGTTGTGGCGCACCTGTGGACACACATGGCACGGTACGAGGACGGCGGTGTAAGCCAGGCACAAGGACAAATGAGTAATCTGGAGACATACCCAATGATCCGAGGGTGCTCGGATGATAATTTAGATGTGGGGTCGGTGAGATATCAACGCGCCGAAGTTGATGTCGGGGGCATCTGGTCGTAACAGAGCCTCGTTGTTGAATTGGAGGTATGTGTTGGGATCTGCACAGTACGTGCACTCATCAAACGTCGTGCGACATCAATCAAGGAGGGAGGCGGGCATACCTTGTAGAGGAATGGCCAGCGGGGAGATTCTATCTGCAAGCACGCCAGTCGTCGAGCGTGAAAGTGATGAGTTCGGGCTCAAGACCGAGAGTCCGAGGAAGTATCAGACAAAGCCTGGAAGGCCAAATAGACAATTCATCCGACGGCCAAAGTACCTCGGGCCATTCATTAGCATCAGCGAAAGGTCGCCAGAGAATAGCGCTGGCCAGGAACGGGGCGCATAGAAGGAGATGGGACTTACCTATTGCTGTGAGAACTCTGCGAGAGTACCGAGGCGGTTGTGTGGAGTGGGCAGGGCGTTCGAAGAGGTCAAGGTCCGAGGTACGTGCCACTAGGGTTGCCATCTGCGACCGAGATACATCAATAAGCATAATATATGTAACACAAAGAAACTCAGCAAATTACCGACAGTCGCAAAGGGAACCAAATAACCAAAAAATTCCTATCCAACGTATCAGTAACTGGGCCGTCCATGAGAGCTGGTAGGGACTTACGATTCTCCCAAGCCGAGTTCACATTCGCTACCTCTCTGTCCATATCCAACACCCCATGCCTGATTACAAGGTGCTCCGATTGCGCGCTGCGCAGAACAAGCTATCCTTCGCTGTCGATGTCCCGGTTGTACCTTCGGCAACCAAATCCACCTCATCTGCGCAGCAAAGCGTGTGTCTTGCGCGCTGCGAGTACTGCTTCCGAATTATCCCACTCAAGTCGACACCGCAATCCCATATTGCAGCCACACCTGCATGCCGAGCGGCCGAGCAGGCAAAGCTCCAAACCCGCTGGCGTAGGAGGGAAGCGCAACGCCAGGAGAAGGAGGAGCTTGCCAAACTCGCCAAACTCCTTGCGAGCAAGCTAGCCCAGGCACCCCCAGAACCGGAGTCAGAGCCAGACCAGCAGGCCGCGGAGGGGGAGGAGGGCCGTGCCCCTAAACGCCGCAAGACGACACCAAATCCCGCCCCAGAGGCCTCGACCCCGGTCGAGCAGTCCCCAGCCATCCAATCGGGCCCCTCCAGGCCACCTGTCGCCCAAACACCACCCGCTGTAGGCACATGTGCCAATCCGGAGCCGGCGTCGTCCAGCAGGCGCACACACCGCAAGGTGACACTAGAAAGCGTCCCGGACGAGGAGGCCCCGACTATAACGATAACCCCGCCGCCGAGAACCGCCCAACCAAGCCCCTTGCAAACCGTTCCAGGCGATGAGGCATCCCCCATAATCCAGCCGTCCTCAGTCCCACCAAGCCCATCTGAGCGGCCTAATGCAGAGGCGGTATCTGCATCCGGCACGCATGTTGATACCGAGGCCAGGCCAGCCGGGCGCGCACAAACGCGAGGGAAAAGGGCCCGGCGCTGTCGCCGCGGGAAGGGAACGCTACGTCGGTGGAAGGGGTTATACGTCGAAGATTTCCCCGATCCGCTAGCGGGCGCTCCAATATCGGAGGACCGAGCTCCCGAGCCAGATATGGAGGCCTATATGCAGTCTTGCGGGACGTTGGCAAATCCTAAGTATTTTGCCAGGGCCGAGCTGTTAACAACGACTGGAATGTCGGATAAAGCAAAAGACAAACACCTGAAAAGCGATTTGGTAAGTGTGTAACTGGGATATTATTGGCAGAGTGCTTACCAACTCTAGTACGAGGGAGAGACACCCTGGCCGAACGTTGGCAAAATGAACGATGACATCGACAAGTTGCAACATGGCCCTGATTTTGAGCTACACGAAATGGACGTATTCGACGGTCGCCGGCCGAGAATCCAGTATCTGGTGTCCCGTCACGTTATCAAAACGATGCGCCACCTGTTCGCAAACCCGAAGTTTAAGAAGGTTTTTAGGACCACACCTGAGAGGCATTGGTTATCGCCGCGGAGGGACCAGCGAATGTACGGCGACTTATATTCGGCGAACTGGTGGTGGCGGGAACAGGTGAGTATTTCAATTGATGGATTAAGCAAGGACTCACCGGGTATATAGGAGAAGTTGCAAGGGAAGGGTAAAGTTACAATCGCGCCCCTAATCCTCGCGACCGACCAAACCACGCTCTCGATCATGTGTGGCGGGCAGAAGGCGTATCCCGTGTACATAACTATCGGAAATATCGAGAAATCTACTCGGCGTAAACCGTCAAAGGGCGCAATGGTTCTGCTCGGATACTTACCTATCGACGCCTTTGAGGACATAGAGAATGACGACGAACGCCGGCGCCTGAAAGCGGATCTGGTTCACCGGGCGATGGAAAAAATGTTAGAGCCGCTCAGGGAGGCGTCCGAGAACGGGGTCGACATGTGGTGCCCGGACAGTCGTCTTCGCCGCGTGTACCCGAGGATCGCGGCATATATCGCCGACTGGCCGGAGCAGAACTTGCAAGCTTGCACGTCGGAGGGGAGCTGCCCCGTATGCACCGCAAAACACGGGGAGAGAGGACAATGTGCCGAGGCGGAGTTGCGCGATCGCGAGGAAACCCTGGACGCATTACGGGGGTATTTCGCTTATCAAGACGTGGGTGAGCTGCGAGAGCTCAACCTGAAGCCAGTATGGCCATGGTGGGGAGACTTACCCGACGTCAACTTGGCGACCTGCTTTACCCTGGATCTACTGCACCAGGTTTATCAGGGAGTCTTCAAGACGCATCTCGTGCATTGGCTGAAATACTTGGTCGGAGGGGACGTACTGGACGCGCGATTCGCAGCGATGCCGCAAGCCGCAGGGATGAATCACTTTTCGAAAGGGATCAGCGGTGTGCAGCAGTGGACCGGGAACGAGAGCAAGGAAATGCTTAGCCAAATATTGCCTATCGTGCTCGGCGACCTAAACCCGGAGGAACGACAGTTGGTGCGATCGATCGTGGACTTCATGTATCGGGCGCGCGCGACGAGCATGACGGACAGCGACATCGACGACCTGGAGCAGGACCTGAAATTATTTCATGAGTTGAAGGGACTCCTGGTGGCGAAAGGATTTTACCAAGACGAGCGCTGGTTCAACCGCATCCCGAAGTTACACATGCTGGGACATTACCCTCATTTGATTCGGGAGCTCGGCACCCCAGACGGGTACAGCACCGAAATGCCGGAACGACTCCATATCGAATACGCAAAGGTACCTTGGCGCGCGTCGAACAAAGTACGGCCCACACCCCAAATGATAAAGTATATTCAGCGTCAAGAAGCAATACGGATTCATCGCGCTTACCTAGACCGCTACCTGGGGCTTGTTGACAAAGAGGACGACGAAGAGGACGAAGAGGAAACCGTAGAGGTCATTGGAGCGAACGAGGGAGTCGGTGATGTCGAGGCTGGCGAGGATGTGGTTCAACCAGAGGATGCGTATACCGTGGGGAAGGAAAACGATGGCGAAGACAGTGAGGACGATGATGGCGAGGGCGATGAGGCTATTGGCCCGTTCCCGCCGGAACCAATCGCTTACCCAGACCCTTGTCGCCACATGGCTGTGAACCCAACCAAACGCAACGTGCCGATCAGGGACGTGAGCAAGGACTACGGCGCTTCGGACTTGACCGCTGCTATCACCAGATTCATGACTAATCGTCTCGGCGTTCCCGCACACGACGTTCTACTCTCGCCTCGCAATCGCCTCCAAATTTGGCACCGCCTTTACCTCCACCACCGTCTCCTGCCTTTTGCTCCGTTCGACAGCCCTCGGCGTGACGTTGTGCGTGCGAGTGCACCGGTGATCGGCGCGAGAGGCCGTGTGCGTAAGGAGGGAGTATGGGACATTGCCTTGTATCTGGAAAAACCCAACCGCCTTCGTAAGTAAACCTGTTTGACATATTGTCGTTGCTGCTAATCACCCGATTTCTAGGAGGATCCCGGGATAAGGACGATGAGGAGAAACATGGAATTCAACGTGAGTACTGTGAATTTCATCGGGCTTTTTTGTATTTTCGCTCCACCGCCTCACTCCATTGGAAACTAACGTACTCCTCGGCCTCCACCGACTTAGGATATCGCGCTGGACGTGTACGGACATATGGTACGATAGAATCTCTCACTGATCATGCATCTTAGACCCAGACCATGGTGTTCATGCATAAACATGCATCTTACATAG
>WSLM01000698.1:0-13309 GCA_019677335.1 Ceratobasidium sp. UAMH 11750 | reverse complement strand
AATGAAAAACCCATGAGCATAAATGCACATAAATGCGCATAAATTGAGCTAAATCAATAAATTTAGCTAAATTTAGCTAAATTTAAACCTTGAGTTTAAATTTATACTCCACATTTTTCCTGACGACTGAGCATGCTTTCTTGGGGGGTCACTCAATAACAATGAATTGTCCACACACCATCGCGCTCATTCGAAGCTCAGAGGGTGGTGGTGCCCTAGTATAGCACTTCGTTGCTCCCCGAGCTTGACAATGTGGCCCAAAGCATAGACTCTAATGAAAACGGAATTGTTAGGTTCGTGTAAATACAAATTTGTCTTCCCGCGGATGATACCCGTGCGGGCATCCGCGACAAAAGTGCCGCGGGTGATTGGTGGCTGTGACATCCGGGCTTCACCCGGCCCGTTTCCGTACTTGAAGCGGCCCGCCTCGGGGCCACTGACCTCGCTCCTCTTTCGGTCTAGATAATGAAGCCTGTTGTAACTTAATTAGAGTGATTTCCCTTATTATTCGTGTAATTAAGTCGCTTTTATCGGGCACCAGCGGTTCCATAGGCGGGAGAGATGACCTGGTGTGTATCAGGAGAAGTCGGGGCAGTAGCTACGGTCCAGTGCTCAGCAGGCGCACACGCCCGGTATTTTGCAACATAGGCCTCGGCACACCTTTCGGTAAAGCCAACGAACGGCAACCCGACTCGTCCTCCCGTGACCTGAGATCAGCCTAGGAAAGTTAGATGCGATAAAACAGCCAATGCGTGCAAGTGTTGTGTGTTGTGTCCTCGGACAGAGACCGAAGTGGGAGATTAGCGGGGAGAAATCAATAGGGTGGTAATGAAGGAGCATCGCGCGTCGATGCTAACTAGAAGCTTCCATTACCAATATTTTCGAGCATTTTGCTTCAAACAATTCAAAATGTTTTCAATTGTTCCGGTCCGTACACTTTGAAGGTCTTATGATAAGATTAGGTGAGGACCAGATACCCATTGAAGCTAGTAGCGATGGAAAACAGGAGATAAAGCCGGAGTGAGGGTGGAGCTTAAGCGCCGGATCCCCGGATTGCACGATTTTGCGTCTCATTTCAGAGGGGGGGAGTGACCTTGCAGGAGCAAGGTGACCTTTCATCCAACGGCTGTAATACCATATATATGCGTGCTTATTTCTCAATTTAGAGTGTCTCCAATTCCATAGTTTCCCTAGCTTCCCTTTCCGACCCAATCGGTTTGTTTTGGCGCTACATAGGCGGTGTTGAACCCGAAGGTATATAATCACCCTCGATGACGACCGACTGCACCCGGGCAACCAGCCCCGTCTCACCAACACTACCGGCAACACCACGCAAAATAACCCTCGACATCAGTCCTTTGGACCCGTTTTGCGACATACTCAGTCTGACACACTTGTCGGTCGAACTGAAACCTCCAATGTACACTGAACCTTTAATTAGTTGGCACAATCATCAACGCCATGGCTCTGCTTGTAAGTGCAAGGCGATTCCGTGTACCTCAGAGATCATGCTTACGTGGCCATAGGCCGCATCGGGACAATGAGCTCGCTTCAATGGAACTTGTATCACTAAGGACATCCTCGTCGTCTCAGAGGAAGTCGTGCTTCTCAGCATGTGCCTCGATATCGATGTTAAATTTCGCTTCAACAACATTTTGGTTAGCAGTAGCCCACGTTATGAATATCTCGGTGCCACAACCTCCCGCCAACATGTTAACTGACCTTGTGTGCATCAGGAAGTTCCTCTGAATGTCATATCCGACGGTCATATTATTAGATTCGAAAGCTTCCACCTATATTTCAAGACCAACGTCAGCTATATGATGTCTCGGTGCATACAGCAGATACTAAACTGATATCTGCTTTGAAGCCCGTTCCGCCGGAAGAACTCCAACGCGCACAAGCTCTGTTCAACTTTCTTGTAATAGTTCGCCACCATGCCAATCTACTCGGCCCCCGAGGCATGTCTGAACTCGCCGAAGACTTCAAATCTACCCCTACAGCCAACAAGTTACCCAGTCGTAAGGTGATTCGGACCCGAAGCCGCTGCCACGGGCCATCTAGCCCCTTAACCACCCGAACGGCCCTTCACACCACATCATTCCGTCAACTTCTTACCACTCAAAATACCAGCCACAATATCACAGCATCCAGAGCTTAGCCTCGTCCAAGGTCAGAGGCAACAGCGTGATCAAGCGGAATAATCGTCTCAAATGCCAGGTTCGGATCTGAAACAACGAGAACGCTCTCCCGATCGCCAAAACTGGGCGTAGGGAGCGCAATGGTCTCAAGATCCGTGCTGGTTTTAACTGAACAACCCCCAACATATACACACCTTTTCTATCACTCTATGCTCCTTTTTCCGTTTCAGCCTCTGTCTTTTCTCATTCGCACTTCAACATCTTCGTCTTGGCACCGACTAGTTCATCTCAGTGTGTCATTTATGTATCATTGATAGCCAAATCGAGTATTTGTCTAAAACTGAGCCGGGTGGTTCCTAGATTCAAGCGTCGTGGTGGGCGCTGGCGATTCAACAACCTGTAAATAGACAAAGAACTAAAACAAAATAAATATTGCGGTCCGTAGACCGTCCACTCTGAACTAGCGTGTCATCCTTGTGCAGGGGCCATGCTAATCTTCTCTGTATCGTTCCAATTTTTGTATATGTCACTCCGAAGAGGACAATAACCTATGGGAATTTGAAAGGTCGTCGGCCCGCCAGAATAATTGATCCCGGTCTTGTGGGTCAAGCCTTATCGTAGGACCTAATTAGGCAACTTTCTCTCGCCGCATTTTGCTGTTAGAAGAGCGCCAAGGACCACAAATGGGCACACGTTGGGAGCTCAGTTTATAAACTCGAGGCAGAGAGTGGTCCGAATGTGCAAGTTTATAGTTACATTCTGAGAGCGTTCACCGGTAGGATAGATACATGTGATGTGCGAATATAGTATAGCGTCAGATGGTATATCTTATTATAGGGGTGAGGGGAGGGAAGGGAGGAATGATGTGTGACGGAGGAGCAGGTGGGCGTACGAACGGGACGCAGCAGGGCGAAGGTGGGAGCATCTAGCAGAGGGATTAACAACAGCCTCCCTGGGTTTTCGCATCCTCCAGTTGCAGCGTGTTGGGATCGCCACGAGGGCGAGTAGATTTGACACCAGGTGACTAGACGTTGTCTCAATATCTCGATGGGTGTGAAGGCAGAGGCTCGTCTCACCTTGTTATCATCAAACACCCCTTGCTTGATCTTGGTCAGTATATCCCGTGTCGCCTCCTCAAATGCCTAAACACTCCATTAGATTAGCTTCCATGGGTTGGAATAGCGACTCACTCGATCGACATTCTCGCCTGTTTTGGCGCTCGCCTCGAGGAACAATAGCCCCTCTTCCTTCGCAAACTGCTCAGCCTCGGCGCGCGACACCTCACGTTTAGGGCCTACAAATCGGCCGAGTGAGATCGCAATATAGTACCAGAGTGAGTCGATCAGGCGAACCAAGGTGATCAGGAGACATTACGTACCACTCTTCGTACTCTGAGGGGGTGAAGTTGTCCCTTCCCCACTCTCGTGCGCGCACAAATCTACCTTATTTGCAACGAGTATACAAGTGAGATTTGGATCAGCATGCTCGCGCACATCGGCAAGCCAGCCACGGGCATGTTCAAAACCTAGAACGGAACCAGAATGAAATGAAACCATAGGAACGACGGGCGGGGGTTACGCACTTGGTCTTGACGTGACATCGTACACGAGCAAAGCTCCCGCAGCACCCCTGTAATACGATCGTGTGATAGAGCGGAAAGATTCGGTGCCAGCTGTGTCCCAGCCTAGACAATTGATTTAAGTCAGCCAAGGCGCCAGTGGCTCAGGGTGGCAACATGGTAGGTGGGAAAACGCACATTGCAGCTTGACAGTCTTGTTCTCTTCTGAGATAACGATAAGTTTGGAACCAAATTCAACACCAAGCTAGGTAGATGGATGGCTGCAGTTTAGCTTTCGGAGCAGCGGAAAGAGACAGAGACGCTTACTGTGGGATCGGGTTTGGAAAGGAATCGCTGGTCAGTGAGACGAACAAGAAGACTGCTCTTTCTGTACGCCGAAATATTTAGCACGAATGCAACCTAGTAGACATTTACCGATGCTCACCCCACAGCGGCGTCCCCAATGATCACAAACTTGAGAACATAATCCCTACAATCATACGACGTAAGCCGAACTACCCGTAGCCCATCCCTCAAACAAGCGATCGCACCAGTTCAATGAAGACATATCGTTTCAGTAGTTCGTTATATTCGTATAGCTGTAGTAGTGGTTGACCAGGCGATGTGGACTGGCCGTCGGAGGCGTGGAAGATGGTCCGAGACTCGTGGTAGGCGAGATTAGGGGTGAATGTTCCACGTGATCGGGACGATGTGAATCTGGCCAGCCCATGTGGCACACACGAGATCCAGTGGCTACCCTCTTTACGACGTGGCGGCTGAATATAAGCTCACATTTTGCGAAATTTTTGGATTTTAGCTGCAAAATTAACCCTTACGGTCCACTTCGTGCTGCAGATATCCAAGGCGACTGCACCGGCGTTGTTATTGTAACTATATACATTGTTTCATCGATTTCGTCTATGCACCAACGGTTCCCTTGACCTTGGCCGCGGCAATCTTGACCAAGTTCTCGAATGACTGTTCAGCAATCTTGGCCGCCGACTTCTCATCCGAGACTATAGCGGTATACCGTTAGTTTATTGCCGAGAGTATTTTTGAAGGTCTCACAGAAGACGTAGCCAAAGTCGGTGGAAGCATCGTTATAACGCAAATTCAAGTTGATAGCGTCCACCGCCGCGGTGTCCTCGGGATTATAGTCAAAAATTCCAAGGTTTTCGGCGATGCGCTTGGGGTTGACAGACTTGGGCAGGATGACCAAGTTGTGCCTATATGCCCAAGAACGGTAAGTTGATCGCAAGTTGATCAAAGGGTTTACAACTCACGCAACACCCCAGGAAAGAACAACCTGACTGGGAGTCTTTCCGTACTTCTCAGCAATCTTCTTGACCTCGGGATGGTCAATGATGCGGCCTTCAGAACCAACAGAGTAGGTCGGGTTCAAGTTGCCAAAAGGCGAGTAGGCCTCGACAACAATGCCTTGGCCTTGGAGCCATTTGACATAGTCGGTCTGTTGGAGGTCTTAATCAGAGTTAGTAAAAGCCCGGGTCCAAAAGCGTGGAGCATACAGGGATGAATTTCGAGTTGGATAAAGTCGGGTTTGTGGACAGCAGTTTTGAGAACGTTCTCGACCTCAGACCTGGTGAAATTGCTGAGACCAATGTTGCGAACTTTGCCAGTCTCGAGGAGAGCTTCCCTGATGACACGATCGTAAATTGAGATCTAGTCAACGAAATTCGAAAACGTACATAGCACTCCACGTTTGGTTATGCGTGACCTCCCTGTCGACCAAGGGGACGTCATGTTCGTCCTTGGGAATTAGCTCCCCACCGGCCTGCATAGCAGCAGGCCAATGGACGAGGTACTACATTGGCAATGACCTTTGAGGCTAGGAAGTCACACAATTATGTGGATGCTTACCAAGTCGAGGTAGTCTATCTGCAGGTCTTTGAGGGTCTTGTCAAGTGCGGGGAGCGCATATTCAGGGCGGTGACTGGGAACAAGTCAGAGTAGGTCCTAGTCAGTAATGAGTTGCCCTACGAGTTATTCCAGAGCTTGGAGGTGATCCAAAGCTCATCGCGGCTCTTTCCGGTTTCTTTAAGGAATCGCTGAATTCCGTTGCCGACTGGGCAGGTTATGAGTATACTTGGACCGGGTTACCAAATCGAAGACTTGCCTTCGTTCTCGTTGCGGTAGACTTTCCAAATTCGTTAATTCATTTCGTTTTCCGATGAGCATACAGGTTACTTACTGGCGGCGGCTGCGAGAGCGGCAAGCGTTAGCGAGGGAGTTCATCGATAGAAGAGAAGCACATGCCATCGATGTGGGTATACCCGGCTTTCAGAGCCTCGTACACGGCTTCCTCGACCTCACCACTACGATTGTGACATCATGCTCTGAAATACGCAATCGATTGCAAACACACTCACGGCTTTGCGAGCCAGGTGCCCAAACCAAGGATGGGAATTTTCTTCTCGGGGTACTTGGAGTGTGGGATGGCGAGAGCTTTGGTTCCAGCTTCTACAGGTGCGACGGGCATTCTTGTGAATGGTGTGTGGTGAAAGTAACGGGGAAGTCTGAAAGAGCGGTTGAGAGGGGTCGTGGTGGGGAGGGAGTGTCTTAGCACGGTCAACGACACCGGACGACGATGGAGCATACTTTGTAGTCCTGGCAGTAGTGGGCGGTGGTGGATTAGAGGAACTTGCGAAACTGCTCTTATGCGGGTGCAGGTGACACGATGAGCGCGCCGGCCGGGCCGCATCCGGAGCAGAAGAGCCGGCGCTTATAAGTTGGGTTACATAATTACCGCTTACATGATCTCCGCTTACCTGATGCCTCGTCGTGCGAAAAATCCAACCCCCAACGCGCTCTGTTCTCCCCACGATGGCCGCCCTCCGTGTCGCTTCGCGCCTAGCGCCCCGTCGCATTGTACGCATTCCGTAAATTAGTAAATATTATGTTAATCCGAATGTGATAGGTCCCGGGGCTGGCGCGCTCGATCCAAACTTCCGCTGATACGACCGAGCTTCGTCAATCTCTCCCATCCTCGGGCTCGGAACCCTTTACGCTCAGACTACACGAGGATTCCTTCCAATCCTACCGCTGTGACCCCCCTTCGCTCGATGTTGAGGTCACAAAGGACGGGCTGGTCGACATGTATCGTCAGATGACGACAATGCGTCGTATGGAGATGGCTGCCGACGCGTTGTACAAGGCCAAACTCATCCGTGGGTTCTGCCATCTTGCGATTGGACAGGAGGCTGTTTCAGTGGGAATGGAGAGCGCGATTGAGAAGGACGATCGTGTTATTACTGCGTACCGGTGCCATCCGTTTGCAGTTCTTCGGGGTGGGACTGTCAAGGGCGTCATTGGCGAGCTGCTAGGTGCGTGGACGCATGCATGTGGTACGGCTACATCGACTAAATGCTCTCTGCAGGCCGTCAAGTTGGGATGTCCCATGGCAAAGGCGGCTCCATGCATATCTTTACTCCTTCATTCTTTGGAGGAAACGGTATTGTTGGTGCTCAAGTCCCAGTTGGCGCTGGGCTCGCCTTTGCCCAAAAATACATGGGTAACCGAAACGTAACATTTGCTTTATACGGTGACGGAGCCAGCAACCAAGGCCAGGTCTTTGAGGCATTCAACATGGTCAGTAGATAAAATCCTTGTAGCTATTTCGTCTCGGCTGAATTTTGGACATATTTAGGCTAAACTATGGAACCTCCCCTGTGTGTTTGTCTGCGAGAACAACAAGTACGGTATGGGTACTTCTGCCGAGCGTTCTTCGTCGAACACCGAGTACTTTAAGCGTGGAGATCTCATCCCTGGTATTCAGGTTAGATTCAATAACTCGAGCGACCGGAGTCTTGTATTGATTACATCTAACCCAGGTTAACGGTATGGATATCATTGCCTCGCACCAGGGTGTCAAATTTGCACGCCAGTGGTGCCTCGAGGAGAAGGGCCCTCTTCTCCTCGAGTTTGTTACCTACCGTTATGGTGGTCACTCGTAAGTCAAGTCTGTCAACCTTGTGGATATTGCGCCTGACCGCGGGCCGTAGCATGTCCGATCCCGGAACCACCTACCGCACCCGCGAGGAAATCCAGCGTATGCGTAGCACCCAAGACCCGATCAAGGGCCTACAGAAGTACCTCGAGGACTGGGGCGTTATCTCGGAAGAGGAGCTGAAGGTGGGTTCACCGAGCTATTGTAATATTCATGATATCCAACACTTCAAATGCAGAACATCGACAAAGAAGCCAAGGCCGGGGTTGATCAAGCTGTCGAGGAGGCCAAGGCTTCTCCTGAACCCGAAACCAAGGATCTCTGGACCGACATCTACTACAAGGGCACCGAGCCTCCCTACATGCGCGGCCGCGAGCGTGAGGAGGTAAGTCTTTGGTGATTGGTTTTGCGACGCATGGGTTAATCCAATAATCCGGCAGTTTCACTATTACTAGACGTTCGGGCTCGTAGCATTATCTGTAGCCACGCTTTGTGTGTTGGGGAATGACATGAGGGTTTATATTCCGCCTAAAAATGAACAGACCGGTGATCATGTGACCGAGTGGTCTCTTCACGGAGCCCACTTCAAGGCGAATTATTGCCTCGTATGACCCTTACATCTTGAGTGCTGGAGCCTATGTCTTTGCCCAAAGATCCAATACATTTGCAGGAGGCATTCATCTGCTGCAGGTTCCCGACACGTCATACTTGATCATTTGCATTTGTACTCGGCTTTAATCTCAACCACTACCACGCTGTGAAACAGACTTTTATCACTAGAGTTGCCTCATTAATAGCTAAATACCGGCTATACGATGTGAGTATAACTAGCGTTGACTATTTCTCACTGACAGAACAGCTTTTGTCGTCTACAGGTCAGTCGACCTAGCATGGGACCAACTCCAGCAGTCACTAGCAGACTCACTAGTCAACTCACTCAACCGCACTCTCGCCTCGACCACCCGGCCCTCGTTCATCGGCCCTGCCGAAATCACCTCGTTCGAGTTCGGAACCAACGCGCCCGAGCTTGAAGTCGTCGACGTCCGAGACATCCACCGCGATTTCCTCGAAGATGACGAGGAAGATTCTGACGACGAGGATCGCCCCATTTACGAAGACGGACGAGAAGAGGAGGAAGAATACGAATGGGTGTCGAGGCGGCAGGCCGCGCGTGAACAGCTGTCCGTGTCGGTGCCGCAGACTCCGGCGCTCGTGCACGGTCAATCGTTTGGCGCACGCGACTTTTTTGGAGGAGCGGGCGTGGGAGGGATTGGGATCCATGGGTTGCCGAGGACTTTGGGATCTGGTGGGATGGCGCTTGCTGGGGTGGGTGGGGTTGGAATCGGGTTCTCGCCGCTGGGTCGGTCTGGGTGGCGGTCGCCGCACGAGGAAGAGGAGATGCCGATGAAACCCCCCTCGGAGATGCATGAGGACGAGCCTGGACCAAACCCAGCCCCAGCGCCGTCTTTGCAAATCCACCTGCATGTCCTCTTCCATTCTAACCTCCGCCTGACCGTCAAGACGAGCGTATTGCTCAACTATCCCTCGGAATCATTCCTGTCCCTCCCTGTCAAACTCGTCGTGACTGGTGCGTTCCTAGGTTTACTCTCACGCTTAGCGTATCTCACATGGTTGCCCAGGCCTTGTGTTTGACGGCGAGGTCGTTGTAGCGTACGAGGGTCCCAAACGACGTGTTCATCTATGCATAGTGGACGATCTGGACCCGTACGGCCTCGCGAGCGATCGAAGGAACAGGACAGTAAACATGAACACGAGCACAGACTCGCTTCAGGCACCCGCCCCAGACAATGGCTCTTCGGGGACGCCCGAACGCCTGCAACCGTCACCGTCGCCAGTTGATAGGTCCCTCCCTATTGGCCAGCGGCTATTGCCTTCGATCTTGATAGAAACAGAAATCGGGCAAGCCGATAAGCATGTCTTGAGGAACGTCTCCAGAGTAGAGAGGTACAGATCTAATATTTAAACCCCTATCTCTCAGCTTACCGGTATTGTCTAGGTTTATCCAAGATGTGATGCGAAAGACTCTGGAGGACGAGCTGGTGTTTCCAAACTTTCATACCATCATTTTAGGCTAGTTGGAAACTTGCAACGTGTTGATATCCGGGCTGGTCCAGAACATTTGAATGCTTAGATCGATGAATGGAGCATTCACCCAAAGGACAACTTCAAGTAAAAGACAAGTCCTACATTTTTAGGTCATCACATGTGTCAAGGAGAGTAGAGCTAGAAAGGTAGCACCGGATAGTTTGAGCGTGGCGCCATCAGACAAGGAACCGTCAAGCCATACCCACTTCGATATTCTCTACTTCATGACTTATTTGGATACCACGAAACCAGTGCCCTTGTAGCCCTCCGACGTGATACCTGCCACGGACGTTAATATACGGGATCTCGAACAGGGACAGATTCTCTGACCAGTGATGGGGTTCATCTTCTGCTCCTTTGCGCGCTCGTTCATGGCTTCCTGGTACTCTTTCGTGAACGTCTTGGGCGTAGGACCGCCTACATAATACCGTTAGCGGATGTACGTAACCCATGGGATGGTGAACATCAACTCACCATAGGCCCTGGTCGCAGCGTATGCAGCTGTTGCAACACCAATCAGTGCAAGGGTTCCAGTGATGACTTTCATCGTCTGGCCTTCGGGCGTAACGGGCGAACGAGGACCGTGGGGGCCAAACGCAACAAAATAGGCTTTGTAGGATATACAAGTTAGTTCGCATACAATCAATTGCCTCCCAATACAGCGACCACGCGCATGGTGTGAAAAGGCTCGACGAACAGAGATCGCAAACAAACCTACCAGCCTTCTTCTCATCGATAGAGAGTGTCTTCCAGTCCCGCTTTTGAAGCTCCTCCAGCTCACGATGAACCTCGACTTGCTCTTCCGCAGTCAAGCCGCTCCATTGAGCCTCGACGTTGGCCAAGGGTACTGCCGAGGTTGAGGAGCGGATGGGGGGTGGTGCGGTGGTAAATGCTGCGCGCACAGCGAAGAGGGCACGCGAGGTGCTAGCAGTGGCCTTGGAGGCGCGCAGGACGTTCATGACGATGATGGGAAGGACAGGGAAAGTTGGCGAAATGATATCCGACCGCCACATTGTTTGGTGTTGTTGATTATGTTGCCGGCGGCATCCCGGTTTAAGCCGTGCCAATCCAATGATTGCATTTATCCAATTACTCTGGACACAAGGCTACATGCGCTATTCAACTTTTGTCCCGCACACCACCATCCATTTTGCGTAGGCCCTTAACGCGTCTGGTTCCTCCAGCTGTTTCCTCGCCTCTGAAACCCACAGGTTCGCCTCCGCCTCTGGCACTCCCGTGGATATGAACAACGGGTTCCAGGCTCCCATAAAGGTCTGCAATACGTGACCATCAGCCGCACTAACTCGGTCAGTAGCTTGGCGACGAACCTTCATGTTATCCATCATCAACCGACCGGCCGCTATCGGCTCCTTGCAGAGGTCGGGCGATCCACTCCAACCAACGGGTACGTAAATTGCATGAGTTTGTATATCCTTAAACCCCCCGTTCTCTCGCATCCAACCTTCAAGTCTGTCACCAATTCGGTTTATTCCCACACCGTTTGGAGATGCCTGCCGGGCTACGACTTCAAACATTAGTTTTGCGACCCCGCCGGTTGGCTGCATGACGTTTAACCCTTCGTCATATATGCAGAGAAATCCTGCGAAACGGTAAGAAAATGGGTAACTGTCTTTCAACAGGCACCGACCTTCCAGGAGCATCAAGATGCCACCTGGTTTGAGCATCTGGGACATTGCGACGAGGTAGGCGGGGTAGTCACTGATCTATGGTATGCTAGCACTTAGCGATATCCCCTATACGACCTGCCTTGCTCACCCCGTTGGCAATACTCCGTGTGTGTATCATATCAAATTTACCGCTGTATTCCGCCATGTCCTTCGTCACATCCCTCGTCTCAAATCTACTTCCGTGAGTGCTTGCGGCGAAAATCAAGTGTATCACTCACCGCACGTTTGGGGCCACCCCGCTATCAAAGTGGAATGTTTGGAAGCTGCGAGCTTAATATGTGGATCTGCTCACTTTGGAGTAGACGGCGCCAGGTCTATGCCAACCGCCTGCACGTGTGGGAACTCCTTGGCCATGTCCGATATCCTAAGTAAGAAGTCCGATGTGCTCGGCGATAGATCCAACGTGCGCGAAGCACACAAGAACGACATACCAGTCACCAGAACCGCTTCCTAGATCTGCGATTTCAATAGTTTCGCCATCTCGGTGTGCCAGCCTTCCCCGAATAGCCTGGGTATAATTGTCGGGGTACAGGCCTCCCAAGGCGAGGCGCGTCATCCGATGCTGCGTCTCCAGCCGCTGCGGAACGATGGTCAGCATATAGGTTTCATAACTTGTACGTGCGTACTTTCATCTCTGGAGCATCTGCAGGCAGCATATAGTCCTTTTCGAGATAAGCGCCTTAGCTTTGACAAACGACTTTGTTGAGGTACAAACCTGGTTTAAGGTGTTTAATTGTCGGCCATGGAGGTCGCGCAATCCAGTGGTCCTGAGCTCAGATATTTCAACTCGGCGACAATGAGTTCAAACAAGGAAACACCAACTGCTCGGAGGACTCCGACATGCTATGTGGTGTGCGGATGCTGTGGGTGGGGTGGGCAAGGATGTAGACTTTGGAAGCACACGGGGGATTTAAATATTTGATTCACTATCGGCGACCCCGGCAGGTGAGCGCCACATGAGCGGTCCATACTCTAGCCTAGGAAAGGACCCCGTCCACGGGCTAGATGCCCCTATCTATCCCGCATGTTTGCTACGGCGAGGCACGATGCGCTAGTTTCCCCTCATCAAGTAACGGATCTATACCATATTAAGTTCCGAGTTACCCAGTATAGAGCAAGATCTGTTGGTGATCATCGCACTAGCACGGACTGAGTCTGGAACTGGCAGGCCGGCCCAGGAGCTTTGGGCACATTAAGACATTAAGTCGCAGTACCCGCGAAAAAATGGGAGTGTTTGGGCTTGATATCACATCCGCAATGTGGGTTATAAATCGAGAGATGTGTGAGAAGCGGCGAAGAGTGGTGTCTTGCGATACTGGGATCGTTAAAAGGCTAAGCCCTGCTATTATAAATATACGAGGAGCGTGTGGTACCAAGGCGAGTGTACGTTATGCAGAACCGGAGAAGAGCCGACGTAATCATAACGGCCTGCTGGCGCGCATCACCAAGTCCTAAGTAGCGCGGTTGTGATTTGGACCGAAGCAGCCACATAGCCGATTTCCCTCGTGTTCTGCTGAGAACATGGTTTACACTAGAGGGGTGTAGGATTAGGCAGGTGGGATGTGGCGTGTGATAGATTATCCGAGCACAACCACAGTTCACGATCTCGCTGGACCCGAAACCCGAGCATTGCAGCTGAGAGCTTGGTAGTTACGATGAAATGTGGCGGGGATATAGCTGGGCGTTCTGAAGGATGGGCACCTGGAATGTAGTTGGATCAAATGAGAGTCGAACCTGCGATTATGGGCGGGATAGAGTTGGATCTGATCACGGGCGCCTCCGGGCCCCACTCATAGCGCGCATTTGTTAGCTTCCCCATACTTTGTGTTCCCCCTGGTCTCGCTCCCCCCTT
>WSLM01000696.1:0-13333 GCA_019677335.1 Ceratobasidium sp. UAMH 11750 | reverse complement strand
GTATATTAGACTGGGGGTATATACATAGAGGGTTCCCTAGATATCGCTGGTCCTCCACTGGGACCGGAGCCCGAACCATGAGCACAACTCGCAGGGTGCCACTCCGCAGGCTACATGCCACGGATTCCCTGTGTATGTGCCTCTTCCTAAGGGAGAGGGGTGGCGCGCTACCTGCGGGCTACCACAAAGTGGGACAAAGAAGACCATCGGGCGAGTCTGCTCGATCGTGGTAGTACTGCGAGTGCAGGCCGTTGGGGCTTCGGGTGAAGTATGTACCATTAACCGCACAAAATTAGCCCAACTATTCTCGCATATACAGTAATTACGACGCATACATTGAGGATCGGCCTCACCTTTGTCAAGAGGTCCCACCGCCGGCGATTCTCTAGCTTCGCTCATGGACCTACGAACAGTTATGTGTTCCAATGTATCCGCGAATGGATTACGATATCACCCCATTTCCGGCGCCACCCGCCAAACGGAAGCAAAAAAAAATAAATCATGAGTTGCAATCATTCTGCAACTTGCTGTAAACCAATCTTGGATTCCCTTTTTAAGAAACTGTGTATCTGCTTCCCCAGACGGGAGTGGATGTAGTTCCTCAGGGCTGGCAAGCCTCTGTGCAGCGGCATGTACTATCACGGAGCCCCAAATGCCGTTTGAAGGACCAGGCCTGGGGACAATTGGCGGTGAGACCCTCCTGCAAAGTCGTTCGCGCAGGCGACCGACAAGTGCAGTTCCCTCGAGGCCTAGTTTGCGTGCCTCTTGGATTGTCAAGGGTTCGTGACGTTGGCACAACTTTAAGTATAACCGCGGGACTCGGTCACGAACGTTGAATTGCTCCGCGAGTTCGATTTGGTCAACGATGTCGAATGTGTTGAATGCCATTTCGAGGAGATAAGCACGGTGGTGCGCGAAATCCCACATATCTGCGAGTCGAAGGGCAGATCGAATGCAATCCGGTTCAATAGATTGAATCCTTCTCATAAATGGCTGGTTGTCACATTTTGAGCATTCGCTGGTACTGGCTTTAGAATCGTGACAGCGACAAGCAATGAACACTTACTGAGAATACAGTGCTACCAGGAAACTTTCAAATTCCGATGCCGAGACTCCACTCAACGTGATAGGGTTGTTGACTGATACACCCTCGGCTGTGAGCGCATTTTGGTTGCTCATGCTAAACATGTCTCTGAATGTCCCGGAACGCTGGAGTTGTTGTTTGTGGACGCTGAATAGTGTGTCTTCAACCTGATAGGGGTTGAGCCACCATACCTACGGCAGGTGTGCATCTAATTTACCTGTATAATCACCATCTCGGCTTCGATAAAGCAAATGGGATGCTTTTTAGGACCTATTCGAGAGTTGGCCACCGAGTCGCAGGCAAAGACGATAGATAACGGGGTCGATGATTGCCTTAGCATCGTGCTCATGGTGATGCCTCCTACTTACATGTTACGTTCGTAGCTGGGCTCTGACGTTGAGACATTTGCGTTTGTGTCAAGGTCGTTGAGGGAGGAATAGTGGAGCGCTTGATTGGTTGCCACTTGTAGCCGCCACCGGACAAAACATTTGCAAACAAACTCAGGAATGGCTTTAGATTGGCGAACCAAAAATCTACACGTCGTATTAAGTTGCCAGGCAACATCTATATAACAAGATACTAATGAAGCTATGCAAACCGTTTGGATAATCCGTCGTAAACGACAAAGATGATAGCACTACTAGGTATTGCCCGAGCTACTGTAACCCCCATGCCAGCATAAAGGCCTCTGATACCCTGCGCTGCCCAGATCGCCCGAGCTGTGCCCAAGAACGTAGGGCGAGGCTGGCCAGGCAATTTTGGCCGAAGTTCTTCCTCTGTCTGGACCGCCGACTTTATGCTGTCGGCAGGGAACAAAATAACGTTGTACGCGACGCCCGCACACGCGCCTGCAAATGCTGACTCGTGCAATCTCAACTCGCGATTGCCAGGCGCTAGAATCCGGCACACGGCCTCTTTAGTCGTGAACCACGCGGCACATCCTCCTGTTTCGCGGATGAGCGTGCCAGTGTGGCCGAGCCAGAGTCCGCGGACGCCGTATGTTTGGATGACAGAAACGATCAGGGAGAGAGGGCCTTGTAGTTGGCCAAAGGATGGGGCAGCACGAGTGAGGGGAAGGGTCGCCGTTACGGAAGTGGAGGCGCCTGTAGCCGCGAGGATGGGTGCAACGTGGGCTTCTGCTGCAATCATTTGAACTTGCATTTTACATTTGATTAGTTCAATTGGCGTCCTGGAAACGTTTCAGTTTCGGAATCAACAGGATGGTGTGGTACTCACAACAGGAAACTTGCCACTGTTCCGGCCCCTCCTCCCGCAATAGCGATGCCGTCTAGCGGAATTCGCTGGCCAGGGCCTGTGTTGAAGTGTGGGTATTTCTGTAAGACTTGTTGGATTTTGTTATACGCGAGAAAGAGGCTTGCGTTTTCGGCCATGGCCCCAACGATCGGCATAGGTAGGCCCTGCGGATAAAATCAGACGGCTCATAAGCGAGACCGTGTATAAGTACCCACCCGGTATAAACCCCGGACTCCTTCGAATTTCCATGTTTTGTAAAGACAGTCTGCAGGTCCAGAGAATCGCGCTGTCGCATCCAGTACCTGAGACTGCAGCCTGACTTTGCACAAGTCAAATGGGTGCTCGAATACTTTCGAGACCATCCCCGCGGCCTTGCGAATGAATGAGCTCTGCTCCAGATAGCACCATGACCGTTCTACTCACACTTCCAAACGCGATGTCTTTCATCGCAGCGACCAGTCCGCTGTCTACGGTTCCAACAGTCATGTCTATAAACTTATTCTATAAGTATCGAAGTAAGTTAGGTATTGGGGGTATCTAAGAGCCGATGTGGTGGTGGGGATCGGGAAGTTAGAGCATATGTGGTCCGGTCGTGGGCAACTTTTACGCACATGACAGGCGCGCATAAATTCTTATCTTATCTAAATGATTGATCCAATCTAATCTCTACGTCCCTGCACCTCTCAACCATGACCTCGCTCGACCCAACACACTTCCCAGATGTTGGTTGGAAGCCCCAACCTAGGACTCGAGGGGAAGCTGTCCATGAAATCCGCGCGGGTACTCTTCCTATCCGCGCTCTGCCAGACCTCCGGTTTGAACAGTCTTATCTGCTATCGTTGAAACCATTTGTGCACATCCGCTCGGAAGAGTCATCTAGTAGCAACTCAGGAGCTCGTGGAACTGTGGAAAAGCCAGTGGTCGAAGACACTGCCCTAGCGGAGCCTTTAGGCTTGGATATCGCTGCACACAGCGCAGGAGTGTCTAGGTATGGGGTCCCGGAGCGAGTCGAGTGGGGAGAGATTGCGTGGGTCACGGTGAGGGACCAGGTACGTCCTCCATATTATCCTAAAATTAAACATTTAACTAGCCGCGCAGATCATATCGCCACTCCTTCAGGGAGCGCTTTGGGGAACTGCATCCTTATTTCTCGGCCCCTTGTCAAGGAAGCTGACGGTTTCTCTGAGGGAGTTGTTTGTTGGACCGAGTAATTTATCCCCTCTCTCTCACTCTTTTGCCATCTCACGCATCCCTTAGGTGCCCAACAACCACCACCGGAACCGACCAAAGTTGTGAGAGGACAAGATAGTATGGGCTGGTTAAGATCATGGGTCCGTAGCCTCGGGGGAGGAATGGAGACTAATTCTGTATTATAACCCTAAGTTCCGTCCACTTGACTATTAGCTGTGTAGGATGTTACGAGATTTGTAAAAATTGATTACCCTAAATGAACTTGTAAGCCTGACATAGATCGAGTAAACCGCAAATTATGATAGGCTTGCCGAATAAGCGCCCGCACTTGTTACAGCCGGGACGCGTTCGAATTGCCTCCGGGTCTCTCGACTATCCTCCACCCTATACCCCATTTCACGTGGAACGCGTGTGTCGGACCCTTCTATTCAACCTCATAGTTGCTCCTCGGACGCAGCCTAGACGTCCCCTTTGACGACCCACCGTGTTTGAATGCACACGACCGTCTACTACGTTTTATTTCTCACAATTACCCTATCGTTATTGTCTACGATCTTTGCGAACGAACAGGATAGACTTGGTCACACGAAATCGGCGCCTGCCTCATCGAGTATGGGGCTGTTAAACGAAAAAGAGTATGAGCCAGCGCCACCCAATCTCAATCTCGAGCAGGTTCACGTTTACGTTCGGCATGGTATGCACCAAATTTACCGCCCAGATGACGTGCTAGATCGTCTCATTTGATCCCATTACATAGGTGAACGCACACCAGTTGGTATCCGAATGAATGAAGCTCCTGGTAATATTCCCGCATTTTGGAATCTTTGCAAGAGTGCTCGGAGGTTTAAAGCCGCAGTTTTGGGAGATAATGGCGTGTCGGAGAGTATTGACGTTCTTAGGCTTTCGGAGCGTGGAGATGGGTATGCTGAAGAGGGCGAATGGTACGCATGATGTATTGGAAGGCCAAGGATACTGCTCATCGGCCTAATTATAGCATGCTCGGCGAATTGACGGATGTTGGGCGAACGGTAAGGCCATCTTTCCACTCATCGTTGAGATAAATTTGCTGAGGCTCAGATACAGTCAAGCCTTCGCTTTGGACAAGCTCTCCGGAAACTATACGTTGAAAAGTATGTACTTGCGTGAGGAGAAGCTACGCGTGCTCATGTTAACCTTAGGCTAGGATTTCTCCCCGACTTACTGGAATCTCACGAAACGGCGTACTTTCGGTACGTTTGCCACGCTTGTCTCCGTGATTTAGACTAATATAGTGCAGGTCAACGAATATGCCTCGCACCATTGAGACCCTTCAACAAGCACTCCACGGATTGTACCCTCAATCAAAAATAAAGGAGGGGTTTGTCCCTCAAGTGCGAACCAGGTACGCTTGCTGGGTGTGGTAATATGGAAGCCTAAAGCCAATATAACCCTTTAGACACCCGAAAGACGAAAATCTCATTGGCAATATGGCTGGGTGTGCCAGGTTGGCTGAGGTTGCAATAGCTTTTAATAAAGGTAAGGTTTAGTTCGTTATAAGAATCGGGGGCTGATGCGCCCCTACCCAATAGCTGCTGCGAAAGAGAACAACCCCAAGCTTGAGCAGTTTAACTCCAAGCTGTCAAAATATATCAACGGGAACCCCATTAGAATAGTGAGCCTAAACTTTGACATGTGAACTATATCGTCCTCAACCCTCGTAGGATGGACAACCGCGTTTATCCGGGATCATGGACACTGTTCGCGCTGCAGATGCCCATGGTATCCGCGTACCTCCAGAATTTCGTGATACCACTGTAGTCAACTCCCTGGTACTTGTCATTTCACCTTATCGTATTTCCCGTGAGCTCATGCTCTGGTTGTCCACAGGAAAATGCGATATGCGATGAATGGTTCCGAGGGTGTGAGAATTTCCTACCCGCCGACCCCAAACCACTCTGCCCCCTCTATGCTGATCGTGCATCTTTCTAGATAAAAATCACGAATTCAGGCGTCTCGCTATGGGTCGTTTGCTGTCTGAAATGAGCGACCAAATGACTGGGATTGCCCGTGGAACGAACGGAACGAAGATTCGCGTGAATGCATGTCACGATACGACGCTTGCTGGGTTGTGTACAACACTGGACGTTTTTGACAACCAGTATGTTTTGTAACCTGGGTTTGACATCCGGTAGCTGTCTAAACTGGGGAAAAGTTGGCCAGACTTTACAGCGTCCATCACGTTCGAGTTGTTCAGTGAGCAAACACAGCCGGCCCAATCCATGTTTTCCATGGGTGTGTTTGCGCGAACTCCCCCGGCCAAGCGCTGTGAGTGGTTCCGTCCCTTCTAGCTTGGACTTGGTCCTTAACACAAAATTTAGTTGTTCGTATGCGATACCAAAACCGGAACCTCGCCTTGCCCGCATGTGCGGCTCCAGGAGCACATCTACCTGGGTCACCAGAATTTTGCACCCTGGCGGCATTCCAAGAACATGTCCGTACGCTCACGCCAGATGACTGGGATGCAGAGTGCACGGCAAAAGGTGGAAAGTCATAAAAGAGTCATGACTCACGATTATCGAGGATACCTTGTTGGTTTTGCCGCTACCTTGACGTATGTGCTGATAGATCTTACACGTCCGTGATACCAGTTACTTCACATGTTTAGAAGAGTATGGATGATAATTCATTTTTGATTTCGGGCTTGTACCGATTCTATGAGTGACTGTGCGACGACAAAGTGGATGTCTTCGCACTGCTTTATGCAGATGTTCATACACTGAACAAAGCGGTTAGGCCAATTCCTTAAGCTAAACGGCAAACTCACCTCTATCGCCTTGTCCGCACTAATTAGGCCGGACTGAATGACGTTTGTAACCGTTCCCAGAGCAGGGAGGCAAGTCACTGTCACCAATCCCTTTGCAGCCTCGGCCTCCTCTCCGTTCGGATCCACAAGCACCTCCAAGCCCCCTTCAGGAGATTTGCCAACTACCGCAGTCGTACAGCTAATCGCCAAACTCAACATCTCGATGCCTGCGTCGGCCAAGGCGGCACTGGCAGCTGTCGCTCCTGCACCCACGGACGACTCGATTCCATCGACTTCGAGTATATGAACGTAGACGTCGATCTGAGATTTAGGGAATAATTCGAGTCTGACGGCAGGGAAGATGGATTGGTGGATTTGAGAGGCGAGACTTGGAGATTCTGCGTCCTATGACAGTGACGTTTAGATGAGTGATGTGGAGGGGGGAGAGGAGATGGGCTTGCACGAATAGGGGCTCGTCTTTGTATGCATGAAAAGGGGGAGAACTTGACTTCGACTTTAAGGCGTCCTGTTTCGTTGTAAGACGAGCCCGCTTTAATTTCCCGAGGCCCGTATCTATTGAAGCAGGTTAGATATTAGACTCAAATAAGCCTAACATTGCACTCACACGGCTACTGCAATCTTGGTCTTCTCGGTCTCAATATAAGCCGATCCATTCGCTTGGCTTATAAGACCTAATTGGAGAACTGAAAGCCAATCATTAATGAAGAATTTTGGAATGACCAGCAGGGCTCACAGATTGGCCGAATCTCGTCATTTTTTCGAGACGTGCGGAGCAGCTTTGAAGGTATTTTGGCTACTTCTTCCTCGAAGATAGGATGGGAACTCGACTCTGGTCCGTTGATTCGTCGACGGTCAAAGTTCGAATGTTGAGCCATGATGGTGGAGGTCCGATTTACATGGTTCGATCCATAGGCGCTTGTTGACGACCACCAACCTGGCACTTGGCACCAGAAAAAAGGGACAATCAACCACGTCCGAACCACGTTCACTACGCGCTGCACCTTCGTGCACGCCCTTGCCTTCCTACAACGACGATGCCAGATGTGAGTTCAATCACCGCCAACTATAGGATCTTCGTCGATATTGGACTTTTGGGAACTAAAAACCCGACTGTTGATAGGTCGAATCTAGACGGCCACTCAATGTCTACGCCTTGCTGGTTCCATCAACAATATACCTAGTCGTACTCTACTATGCGACCAACAAGAGGCTATTTCCATATCGTAACATATTCGTGCCTATTGCCATATTCGCTTGCTGGGAAACTTGCACGAGCTATGTTATCCAGGACCCTCGGTTCAAGGGCTGGAACTTTTTCCTTGGGGCTGGTAGCTGTTGTCTCGCCATGAAGCTCCTCGATATCGCCACCTTGAAGCACCCTCTGAGACGAAAGTCGGAGGAAACATGTCCTCGGTCGAAACTCCTCTCATTTAGGCAACTCTGGGATGCAATCGATTATTCTTTTGACCTTCGTGGGTTGGTGAGTTTGTACTTGCTCCACTAACCTCTCGGCCGAACTCACTATTCCTACAGAGCTGGGATTTCGGGCACGATTGTCACGTCCCACCCGAAACCAGGAATACATCATCACTTTTCGACTTTGAGAAAGACACGCTTCGCCTGTTCCTCAAGCACGCCCTACTTTTCGATCTTGCTTTTACGGTAATTTCGCAAATTGGCGCCCTGGGAACACCATCAGGCGACACCATCTTCGTTTCAACTCACCTACCATTCCCTTTACACGTCGTTCCCGTACCCCGATTCTTTACTGCGTTGTTTGTTTCCACTCTCGCTGGCCTAGCAGCCTACCACACACTCTCGGCCATACACACGTTTTGGACGTTCTTCCTGGCACCTTTCTTTTCCAACCCGGCCGAATCCTGGCCGCCGCTTTTCGGCAGCCTTCTGCACGCAACCTCGGTGCACAACTTTTGGTCCTACCAATGGCACTCGGTTCTCCGTCGCGGCTTCTGGGCTACCGGAGGGAAGCTCGGTTGGAAAATTGGGGGAAGAATTGGCGCTGTGCTGGGCGCTTTCCTCATGTCCGGACTGCTCCACGATCTGGGAATGTGGTGCATGGGGCAAGGGATGGAGTTCTCCAACGTAACTTCCTACTTTGTCCTCCAAGGTATCATCGTCATTCTAGAGAAGACGGTTGATGTGGGCATTTGGATCGAACGCACAGACACCAAAGATTCCCACAAGTATACCATACGGGCATCCCTCTCGGGCTATCCCAAAAAGCCGGAATACCTCTCGCAATGCACAAGTTTGAACGAGTATTTGGTCAAGATTTGGATGGTCTTTTGGATTCTCGTGCCTGCTACGTTTATGGTCGATGCATGGGCGCGACGTGGACTACTCTACACAATTCGTGGAATGTATGAGATTCTGCCTTTTGATATCAGTCCCTCGAGAGCAATTCTGCGTCTGTTTGGTATGCATGTGATTTGAGCTGTAGAGGACGATGGTCATTGTGCCCTTAGTTTGGCTACTTGCTTTCGTGCGAACTATAATATCGTTTACATTGTCTCAGCTTCCTGCACACATGCTTTATGTCAGAACCTTTTCTAATGGGCCGCGTGTACCGCTTTAACCAATACTATTTATATTTTTGCTTCTACAGCGGGGGCGTTCGCTTGTCGCCATTGTACGTCACACCCTCTTCAATGCACCTAGCCATTGACCACCAGCATTCTACCAACGTTTTCCTATCCAGGAACGCATCCAGGGTTGCGGAATCAGCCGTACCCGTTGGAGCAACACGGGCAGCCTGGCTCATAACCCTGCAATACTGAAAACAGCGCAACGCACACAGCCCTAAGGGCGTACAAGCCCAGCATGCTCCATGCAGTGAACTTCCAGCTGCGCGGGAGCAGAACACAAAACCCTATCTACAGCTGCAATTAGTTTTGATATTCTGGTAACTTGAATTGAGTGGTGTTCTCAATATTCATACAAGGCATCCTGTTCTTCTACGGAACGCGGAGAAGCGTTCCTGGGCTCCCACAGGTTGGGGCGGCGCATGTATGCGCAGGGCTCAGCCATGTTTATGTCTTCGTGGCGCCCAAATATTTGGCTGATGACCCTGATCTGACACCTTCGAACCGAACCACCACCGACTGGCGTCACTCCGGTCCTCGAGCTGACGAAAACGCCTAGAGGCTACCTTACTATCTTTTATAATCACCTAGTGTGCTCGCATTTACCCTAAGGGTCTAATGGGACCAGATGTGAGTAGCTTATATCGTTTTTAGTTTACTCCCTAAACCGCCTTACTTTAGGTTGCTACTCGGCAAGAGTTGGGGACAACGCCTATTCTCATCTTCGTACTATGCGTTTTTTCGGCTGCCTATCTAACTGTGAACCCACGCCTGTTTCACCTTCGGCTCTGGGCCATCCCAATCGCGCTTCAGTCTATCTGGTCTTTATGCACCAACTATGCATTCTCCGACCCTTGGTTGAACACGTTCAATTTCGGAAATTGCGTCGTGGGATTTACCATGATGATGAAGCTCATCGAACTCGTGGGCTTGAATGAGCCTCCGAAATACGACGGTCAGCCACCTTGTTCCCGACAATCAGCGCTTTGCGGGACTTGTGCACTGAATACTATCAGTTATCTTGTCGATGTTAGGTGTCTGGTATGTGCACCCACCGGAATGTATGATTTATAATTAATTGAATGATTTTTTTAGCACTGGAACAACGTCAACAGCCCGTGCCACATCCCAGTGGACACGCGTCGCGATGGCACCCACCTCGAGTTCTGCACCGATACCCTGGTCCTATTCCTCAAACACCTTTTTTACCTCGATACCCTACATGCACTATTTGCCAACGTCGGTACCCTCGGCTTACCGCAAGGAGACACCATCTTCCGGGACACGTTTGCTATCACCAGCACATACACCATTCACCTCCCTCATCCACTAATTGGAGCATTTATACTGGCGTTTGGAGTTGGACTTGTGGTCATGAACTCCATGTCGGCCGGGCACTACCTCATCACACTGCTAGTTGCACCTCTGACGTGGCTCCCGTCACTTTCGCCACATTCGCTCTCTGCCTCGTATTTGAAAAGAGAATGGCCACCGCTCTTTGATGATCCTCCCAATGCGACCTCGCTCCGGGACTTTTGGTCGAACAGATGGCACGCTGTGTTTAGGCGAAATTTTTGGTCGGCTGGAGGAAAACCAGGAGTGGCGGTAGGCAGATTCGTAGGTGGAGCTGCGGACGAAGTTGTCCAATCCTTTTCGGTACGCAACATCAACTCGAGGGACGAAAGCGTTCAAAAGGAGGGCCGAATAAGCTCACTTGGCGCACGCATGGGTGGAGTCATGGGCGTTTTCCTCATGTCTGGGCTACTGCATGACTTTGGCATGTGGGGGATGGGACAAGGGATGGACTTTTGCCGAGTGACTGGTTACTTTCTGATTCAAGGAGTCGGACTGATAGTAGAAAGCGCACTTGGGCTCGGCCGGGCAGCCAAACCTGAGGGGAACCGACACGTCGGAAACGGTGTTGGCTCGGCAGCAAATGGGAAAGCCCCCGCTGACGTTGGCTCCGCAGCGGTTCCGGCGGCACGCTTCATGAACTTGTGGACATTGGTGTGGGTTGTACTTCCAGCGACTATGATGGTGGACGCTTGGCTTCAGCGAGGTCTTGCTGGGATTGTGATTGTCCCCCATGCTCTTAGCCCAGCAAGAGCTCTGCTGAGACTTTGGAATGATTTCGCTTTCGCACAGTAGAGTGTTGCCATTACAACATATTTGTATTCTAATGTAGATCGCTGTGGTAATATTGATTTGTGTTGCTTTGTTAGATAATCTCTGGGTCTCGATCGTCCGGTCATAGCTGGGCTTTGCTTCTGTCCTCGACCGCGACTCCACACACGTCATAGATGGCCCTGGTCGAAATCATTTCCACGTATACGTTGTGGAGCTGTTGGGCGGTACCGTCTGACTTTGGCGCGAACACCCCCCTCCTCAGCTTGCCGGGATGAATAACAGCTGTCGGTGTCTCTAACTTATTGGCACAATTTCTACAACACTCTGGGGCTTTCTCTGGGCACCCTATTTGTTCTGAAAAATGTCTCAAAACCGATTTAGCCCTTCGAACAACCCCACATCACTCAGACGTGTTTCCGCAACGCTCTCCCGCCGCCGGACCGTGGAGCAACTCGGTGCCCCTGCGCATCAGGAAGAGTGCAATGACGAAACAAATAGGTACACCTACTTACTTTTAACCTACGTCTATGTGTTTACTTTGCCTTTTTAGTCCGGTCCCCGGGCCGCCGCGGGCACCACGTACTCAATGGCAACCTGCCCCCGACCGTTCTCGAAGGATTCTCCAAGCATTCTTGGAATCAACGCCCCTGCCTGTGGAAATTATCTACACAATTCTCAACTATGCACACTACTTTTGCCGCACTCATGAGCGCCGACTCGAAACTATCTCCGTTCGCGCTCCCTCGTTTGCCGAGCAATTCGTCTCGAGGAGCAACGGTTCTCTTCTTTACCTTCACTCTCCGGCACTTGGCCAACATCCCCCGCAGAAACTCGTATTTGTGATCAATCACGAAGTGTCATTTCCTTGGGCAGAGCCATCAGCCCGAACAAATACTTCTCCCTGTGCTTGGTTCGAAGTATGCCGTTACCGTCGGCGCGCACGGAGACACTCGGTGCCGCCTCCCCAACTACGTTTCGCCACTGCCAAGCCGAATACTACCCAATGGGAAGAAGTTCCCGGCTCACGCGAGATCCTAATGCTCGAGACTACCCGAGGGCGACACACGCTCGTAACTAGTCTCAGCTACTCCGAATCGGCACTCTTGCAGAATTTACAGCCCGGAGAGAAGGTGGGTGTCCTGGCGATCGCAGGGCGGGGCACGAGCGTGACTCATGTCGTGCGAGAAATGGTTATTTATATGTTTTGTAGCTGGTGAAGGGTAATTAGGGCTTTCTTCTCGGTTATTTGGTTGAACTTGCAAGTGAGTACAACGGTTGAATAAATGTAATGAAATGGGAACTGCAAGCCTATATGCGCCTGATTTGCTGAAACACTGTGCTTCCCAGCTTTTGGTGCATCGACGGGTGCGCAACAAGACTGCCCCGCTATGTCGCACAAGGTGTTGACTTGAGCCTCGACCGTCCAACTCAGTATCCAAGCTAACTCGGCTGGAATCGTGGCGATGCTGATGACGTCATCACGAATGTATGCCCCCCCGAGTCTCAAACGGTGGCAACCGCGCTTGCTCCGAGTGCCACTTGACATACCTCGCCACCACCTTATTAATATATAGTTCCAAGATGCCAAATCGACCCTCCTATGCACCAACAATGCCCTGTTGTACACCATCCCGTCGTTAGTAGCATGGTTTCCCGTTCGCTTCCATTGAGCGCTCTGTCCCTTGGGCTCGCCCCGCCTGGCCCAGCCTCCATCAGTACACGTTCTCGGTATCAGCCGAAGACTATATTGCATTCATTCGCTGTCACCAGAACGCGGCTTCTCTGCAGACCTACGACTGATCATCATGCTTCTCTGACCTCTCGGATGGCCTATACTCGGTGAGTGGAAAGCATTTTCCTTGGCAAAGATCCCTCATGGTCCGCTTAGCATCGAGTAGGGCACATCCAAGTATGAGGAATGTCGGGCTAGTTATGCGTGATTCGCACTAGTGACTCACTTTCTTCTTGTGTGCGGACTACACCTGGTATGACTGTATCCTTCTTATAACTTCTTTACAATTTTCTCCAATTTTTACGCACCATATCACCCCTATCAGCCTCTGCCAACGTGTTTGCTTCGAAGACGGTCGTACGCACTGTCGAATACCAAGTCAGACCAGAACAAAAGGCGTCTCGGTACCTAGTGCTTATCTTCCCCCTATAATATCTTCAAGTCACGATGCAATAACAGCGAGGGGGGGGGGGGGGGGGGGGGGGGGGGGGGGGGGGGGGGGGGGGGGGGGGGGGGGGGGGGGGGGGGGGCGGGGGGGG
>WSLM01000695.1:0-13339 GCA_019677335.1 Ceratobasidium sp. UAMH 11750 | reverse complement strand
TTTCAACCGAGCCGAGCCTAGTGAGTTCCAGAGCGCCACAACTTGAACGATCTTGATAGTTTGTTCCACGTGGTTCGTCCATCAGTTCAATGTTGGTTTACAGCCCCCAGATACGTGAGCTGTATGCGCATTCTGTAACCTCCGTTTCCTTCTACTGGGTTGACACCCAGGAATCAACGGATTGTTCTCCGTACTATAGGCGTTGTGGAGCGCTGCCGGTCAACCATATTCATAATAACCACGTTGCGATCATGCTTTCTTGTATGTGGTTATCTACTCGACTACTTACATAGACTACTCTAGGCAATCAAGTGTCCACGACTCATAAAGGTATATTAAACTTTATATAAACCGATTAGAAGGAACAGTGGATGTGGTGCGGACCTCGGTGCGCTTGGAGGCTGGCGGAGATTGTACGAACGGCGTGCAACTCTTGTTCGCATCGATAGAGCACTCAGTGTTCCATCCTATCCACGTCTGGATTTCTATATGCGACGAGAGATTTGAGGGGAGGAACATATTATATGTGGTGATCGCATGTCGGACATGAGCATGGCCAGCCCGTGTGGGTGAGTAGACAAGGGGTGCCGAATTGCTTAATTTAGTCGGTACTAAACCGCTGTGGGGAGACAGGAGGATAAAAGTCTTCGCGTACCATATTACGCCTTCGAGCCGACTTACGGGTTGGCGCGCGCTGGGTGGATAACGATGCAATATGTTCACATAACTAGCGCGTGTAAATAATACAAGGCAACAGATAGGACTGAGACATCGAAGCAAGGATACGACTAGATCGCCAAGATCGGGTGGTGTGCGGGACCTGATGGCGAAAAGCGATGGGTAGAAGCTATGTACAGTACAGACAATATGGACTTACTTGTAGATACGGGATGTGCTATATAGGGCCAACCGGTACGCTGATGTAAGGCCCGGATTCAGATTTCACTATTGTCACCTCTTTTCTACACATATACTACGAATTGACTGTGTTAAAGGTCAATCTGCGACTGAGTCGACTACGTCAGCGCCCTTAACTTGTCTCTCGTATCTGCGACGCCTGCAGCACCAGGACGCGAGCACAACTGGAGGGTCGGGCAGCCAGACCGAGTGGCGTAGTTGTACGGTCGTTCAAAGGGATTCCGAACAGGAAAAATGAAGGGATGGAGGATTCGGGTGCAGCAGTATGGGTGAGACGGTCGACGTTGAGACTACTGCAGACCCAGTCGGGGACCGGTCCGAGGTGTGAGCTTGTCGTCACGTGTGCAACCCTATTAAGCGCCCAGGCCATGCGAAATTCCCTGTTGGCCTGGGTCTCTTGCCACCTTCCACTTCGACAACAGATATCCACAATGGGAGACCTGGGCAACGTGAGAATGCCCAAGCTAGTGGCCTTTGATTTGGACTACACTCTCTGGGACTTTTGGGTCGATACTCATGTTTCTCGTGGGTAGTATTGTTTCTGGAATCTGCGACGGACGTTGACGTATCTTTTACGTATCCAGCACCGTTCAAACGTGATGGGAATAGTATCAACCAGGCAACGGATAGGTGCATACATATCATAAACTGAGAGGATAATGATTAGACCTTATCGCAGATACAAAACGCCAATTTCTTTCTACAAGGATGTACCTGCCATATTACAACGTCTTGTGGATGAGGAATGCCATATAGCAGCATGCTCGCGCACAACTGCCACAGACGAGTAACTAAAACCACTCCTGCGAGTATCGTTGCTTAACGGGTTTCACAGGGCTAGACAACTCCTCACGTTATTGCTTCTCCCCGCCCCACCGCCTTCATCGGCAAGTTCAAAACGTGCCATTGACTTCTTTGATACTCTGGAAATTTATCCGGGTTCGCGCCACCTTTCTCATGTGTTGAGTTATCTTTTGATTTTGGGTTTCTAGGGTCGAAGATTAAACACTTCAAGACTTTACATAAGAAAACCGGTATCCCGTATCATGAAATGGTATATTGTGCACCCACTTGACCTTACCAAACAACTCTGCGAGATTAGTGAACGCCTTCTCATATTTACTTTCATGTAGCTCTTTTTTGACGACGAATGGAGAAACAAAGAAGTTGAATCATTGGGTGCGTCCGCTTTTCTTGAATCAAGAATCTTGATCGGGTCCGGGTATCGACTCATAACCCTTTCTGTCAGGCGTAACCATGCAGCACATCCGAGATGGGATGAACTGGAAGTACTTCCAGCTAGGCCTGGAAGCCTGGCGAAAAAGGTATCCAGTAGAGGGAGAATCGGGCTTGGAAAATCAAGACGAGAACTACGATCCATAGGGAGAGGGTTCAAACTACCGCAAGTAGGCGCGGAGAATAATGGTTAGCCATTCTGGTATAGCATTTCAAATCTCGCTAACGCTCGGTCACCCCAAAAGTAACTGGCTAAATTTAGATTATAGATGTTGGTATATGGGTCATCGTAACCGGTGGAGATTGTTGTGAGGCTCGACCTGTGACTCCTGCTCGTGACAGGTCGCTCTCCCGCATTGCATTGAATATTTTATCTCGGGTAGAGTTTCTCAGTCATGATCGCGAACCGGACCTGGACCTCTGCGCGCCACAATGGAAATAATGCTAAATTTTTCACGGTATCGAATATTGACTCCGAGTAGCGCATATATCGACCAATCTGTCCGGCCAACTATAACTTCTCCAGGCACCCCATCCAGCAAGACCAATCTGCGGCTAATACCGATAGCGCCATGACTCGTCTTCATCGCTTTCTACTTCATACGTGTAACGGTCGGCACCATCCTGGTCTTCGTCTTCGTCCCTGTTGCTGAACGGCTCCGGCTCCATATATTCCTCCTGCTCCCAAAATTCGTTGTCCGGCTCCGATTCCTCGTCTGATGAATCAGGGGACTCCCCTCGGACCATCCGCTCCATTTTTTCAAGCAAGCTTGAGGAGTCTGCACAAATGATTTCGCAGACGCCGGGCACGCCTTTGGCTGGATGATATCGACTTGGGTTCTCTAATACTAGGACAAGGCTTTCGTGGCGGAATGTTTGGCATAGGACTCGAAGGACGGATGCCCGGTTGATAAGATTTGAGAATCTATGAGACAGAGTAAGGTAATATTGGGGGCGTTGGACTGAATAAACTGACAGATGATAATTCCCGGCGGAGGTAGAATGCCGGTGTCTCGACGTGGGTGGTATATCGTCATTGGAAAGCCGCTTCAGCGAATCCAAAGCGAGAGGGAGGTTCTCCGCAGACTCATCCATGCTTCCAATAACTAAACCGGGTCTTGGTGAACAGGGTGCTCGCGAGAACCTTGCAAAACATACTTAACGCAATACACCAACATCTAGTCCAATATCAGCCCAACTTCCTTGAGCAAGACAGCGCTTCAAACTTACAGACGAAGGTTGAGAAGGTCAATTTCAGCCGGCGAACCTTGCTTTCCGTTGACGCGCCAACGCTCTAAGTCAGACATATAAGAAATAGAATAACCGAGATGGTATGCCTGCATAAGCCTCACCAGGTAACCCAAAACGTAGTCCCAGCGAAAGCTGCTGGATGGTGGACAAGAACTCGTACATATGTTTGATGGCGCCTCGGCTAGGTGTGCCACCGTACTTGTAAGCGAGCGCCATTACCCAGGAAAAGGGCATAAAGAGAGCCTCAAACCCAGAATATCTCATCTGAATGATCGATTCTCGCGTGAGCACCTCGACAAAATGGACGATTGCTGTAGCATCTACTCGATAATTCTGGTTGATAATCCACCTCCGAAGCAATGATTTTGTCAGTCCTTGAGACAACCAGATCGGCCGGAGTGACTTACTGAAGAAGATTTGTGCCGGTCGTAAGGCGATCGTAATTATGTCCAAACAGGAGCGATTGCAGCGGGCGTATGACTTCCAAGTCAAATGAGGTATCTTGGGCCGGCCCCATTGGTGTTACCGACGCGCCACGTTCTTCGAGGAATTCGTAGTATACCGCTGAGCGCACAAGCATATGAGCTAAAGCATGCGTAACGGATGTATCGGATGCCTCGGCCTTGCGGAGTTGGTTCTGGTCGCGTCGCAACCAGTCGGGTAAGCACTTTGCGATGGAGGCCGAATCGGATACCGTGCTCAATACAGAGAGGGATTGGACCTCTCCGGTCGCCGAGCAAATAATCCCAAGCATTCGAAGTAGCCACAGCTGATCCGCAATTGTATGGTCCCTGAACCCTCTCAAGCTTGTGCTGGTTAGGTCTAACACTCGCAGGGTTTTACATAAAACTTGTAATTTCGGCGCAGAGTAAAGGCTCGACGTAGTGATTTTGTTAGGGCTATGTCGGTGTGAGGATAGTGCAGGAGGACTAGTCGTGATGCGAGGAGGCAAGACCCAGGGTGACGCGAGGGCAGCTGTATGCATAGAATCGAGCAAGCGATACAGCCGCTTGGGTAATTCTTCACGAATAACAGAATTGATAGAGTGGGCTGATACCCCGAGCTCGTCCTCGTCGGCGGACTTGTTGATATGATGGTAAATTAAAGAACTCTCGAATACAATGAAGGCCGAAGTCTTGCCTGTTGAGGCATCGGGCGAGAAGCCTAGGACCTTTTGAGCAAGTTTTGAAGCGCTTTGGTCCGAACCATTGACCATGCTCAAGACGTCGACAATGAGCAAGTCCCAGGCTTCAAGGTGCTCAAGTACCACATCCACGGAGTCGTCCCGTAGCCAAGAATTGTCCTTCAGGGCGAGATAATGTGCGAGCGTGCGCCTAGGCCCCTTTGAGTGAGAATCTCCCTTGGTCCAGGCTTTGACCAGATCTAGGTTGACATGGTTCGAGACTAGGTACCCGTAGAATAAATCGACCTTGAATTTTACGGGTAAGTATTTAACGCAACAGATTGAAAGGAATGTACAACTTACGGCCAGGCAGGACTCTGAATCTGTTTGACTCGCGAACGGCTGAACCTTTCCGACTAGAGATTTCGCGAGGTCATGGGAAGTTTTTCGATATATCCCTTCCAAGAGCACAACTGACTCAATGTGTTCAAGCGAGAGATTCACGGCACGCTTAATGCTGGAATCAGCCCGATGGTGTTGGTAGGCCTTAACATAGCACTCGACACCGTGATCCAGGTCTTCTTCGTCCAGGTATTCCACGGCTAGCTCATCATAGCGTTTGTGTTCATCCAATATACGTTTCAGCTGAGATTTGTAGCCGTGGTTCCGTGCATAGGCAACTTTATCGTCCACCGAGTCAAAAAGAGGGCCAAGCTGACTGTCGAAACCAAAACGGTGTGAGATCGGGATCGCAAAGGGAATATAAGGCTCACCGGTACTCGTGACGTCCGAAGAAGTGTTGGCGGGCCTGCTCTCGCAGCAAATCGAAAGTTTGCTTTTCAATATGCTCACGGTTATTGACTAGAACCTTGGCACCATTGCTAAAGTCCCGTGCGTCGAATAGGATTTGTACCCCGCGAGTATGGCGTCCAGCTCGAACAAAAGCAGTCGAAGCTCGAATCCAATCGCGGGCGCTCTCATAACAGGTCGCGGCATGGTAATATACGTTGGCCTTGTTTCCGATCCCGGGAAGTCTTGCACAATCTTCTAATTCCAACGCCGCCGCGACCAAGTCTACACGTACGGCAGGGTTATCGCCTCGCAAGCGTTTCAACTTGGCTCGAGTCATGAGGTGATATGCCGTTGCGAGCTTGGCGTCGTTCGGTTGATCTGCCTGTCGGAAGCATGCCGCTGCGAGTTTGTATAGGCGATGGGAGAAGTATTCCCGGCCTTTCGCGACCCACTGAGCTTTACTCGACGTAACTACGAGTTGGCGTTCAGTTGGCTTTTTATTGGCAAAAACAGAATATTAACTCACCAGCAAGGCGACCTATCATTTGTGACGAAAGTTCAACCTTGATAAGGCCGCGAGCAGTCCATTGAGCCTAGATAATTCCATCAAGTAAATGTGCCCTCTCCGTTACACCTCACCTCACCTTGAGTCGGGAAACAACTTCACCGGAATCCCATATCCAGCATCGTCGGCGGGCTCGTGTCATTGCCACGTATAGTAGCTTGAGCTCGGAGCAGAGCACCGGAGGGGGAGTTTGGCTGCCGCGAGCACTACCCAAGAGATGCTCCCATGCCGAAGAGGAAGCAGCAGATTTTGAAAAGAAATTATAGATGAGTACGTCGTCAAATTCCAACCCTAGCTTCTCGTTAGCGATAATGAAGAATTTCCGGCACACCGCGCCAACCTTTGCTATCCATGATGGGCAAGACATTGCACAATCCCTGAAGTCGACCATCTAATTCTTCTGCAGCCTCTGCATCTCGGACGAGAATCGCTTGCTGTGCTCCGAATACGACCCGATTGCTGGCACTATCTCCTAGTTAGCCACGAAGACAAGCTCGGCTGCGAAGCCCATACCTCGACCCCAGTAGAAATTTCTCAAAATAACCTATTTCGCCTCGAATATCGGTAAATAGGATTGGGGGGTCCCCGTAATGCTTTGCTTTTTCAGGTTCCATGGGGTCAATAGATTCGGGGAATAGCCCATGAATTGCTTGAACAATATATCCAGCGAAGCTGACGATGCCCGAGAGGCTCCGGAAGTTTACGTTTAGTTCAAATGTCGTAAACTGCGCAGCCTTGCGAGGACCGTTGGTTAGGGAAGAACCTGCCTGAAAAGAAATCAGTGTGAACTCGTACAGCAAGGACAAACAAGAACGCGACATCTCACCTGATCCCTGTAGGTGAAGGCCTTGAGGTCGTTTATGCGAAACGCGCTACCGGCCACCACGGTCTGAGCGCTATCTCCACTCCAATAAATATTATCGATGCTTTTTGCTAAGCTACGGAGCACTGAACAAATCCATAAGTGAGGTCTACATCTGGGGAAATTGAATAAAGCCACGAACAATATATGTCAACCATTAGATTGTCTTGCACTTCATCGACGTAGCTAGCGTGCCAAGTATGAGAACCATCCGTGAGAAGAAAGAATCAACGATACTCACAGATAGTCAACCTTGGATTCGCCAATGGTCTGGCGAATATGCCGCAAAATTAACCGCGTTCTGATGAGCAGGCGTACATTAACACGAATCAGGGATAGCGTTCACATGAAATATGGCAATGAAGCTTACCGATCCGCTGCGTCTGTCTCGTGACGAGTTGTCTTATTTTTGGTGTAAATTTCGAAAATCGAGTAAACCTTATCGCGGACATGTGCCAAGAGGGGGAACTGTCGCCGACTTAGGGTATTGACGTATTCATCCCGGGTGAGATAGCCATCTTTTGATTCGAAAGCTGCCTGGGAGCCCTTGATAACCCCAATGATCTCAGAGTAGACAAGGTTGGGTTCGAGGGACTGAGCCAGACCCCTGAACGAGGGCCAGTAACTGTGGACAAATTCGCTATGGGGGACTTGGTAAGCCACAATAGCTCGTATACAGATAGAACTTCCATTCTTACTGATATCCGATGAGGGTACGGGATGTCAATGATCCAATTTGGCCAGGGAGAATATGGCGGATGTCGGCTTCGAGCAAAGAACACAACTAATTCGAGAGCGTCAGTTTTACGCCATAAAAATAAGGCAATCAAGTTCAAAGATTTACCTTGTCAAACGATACAAACAACGGGAAGTGGGAATCTTGAACCTCGCTAAAACGTTCGGGGAGGTCGTTCCGGAGGTCAACCTCACTATCAAATTCCACAAGCGCCCGATCGGGGTCCTCACGTGACCGTTTGGCCAATTCCTTGAGCTCGATCGGGGACTTGAGCGCAATATTGGTGAACTCTGCAAGGCCTTGATACGTGGCTTCGACATGCTGAGCGAGGACGCGTGACCTAGTAACGAACAGCTGTCGTGCTGGTTGATAACTTCCTTGAGCGATATTTGCTTGGTCGATAGCGCGCATCTTGTATATCAGGGCGGTTGTTTTGCCTTCGGAGGCACAAGTCAACAAATTATGTACTACGGCTCTGTATTTGCGGCACCGACCTGTTCCGCTTCTGCCAATTACAATACTTGCGCCAGTATGGCCGACAATTTGGCGCTCATGCTCGCTGCACAGCTAGTTAGCTATGATGGAACTATTGATGTCAAAGTCACTTACTCTAGAATCATAGGAAAAGCCATATCGAGATCCGCTGCAACAGCTGCAGTAAAAAGACTTGGATTAGTCTGAATGACACCTAGCGCCAGAAGGTGACCGACAGTTGTAAAGCGACTTGTTCAACGGCGCAAATCGTTCCATGCTATGAATTTATTAGTAAGTCATTAAATGCGAACAGTATGTCACCGGTTAACTCACGTAATATCTTGTATCTAACGTAAAGCGAAGAGAGAAATACAGTTAGCCTACTTTGTAATTGTCGGGGTATGTATTGGCTGCGACATGCCTCCTCGCTCTCCTCTCCGGTCAAGTCGTGCAACAGAAACCCGGAATCTTGGTTTGAAATACCCAGGCCATATTCCATATGAGGAAACATCGCAGGGCGATATTTGTCGTTCCCAATAGGTGGTAAGCGATATATGCAACTAGTTGAAATGTCATTTAGGTCAGCCAAAGAAAGGGGGTACGTGAGTAGCCGCAAGATTTACCGATCCTTGTAAGCGAGATTCACACGCTTGAGGCGAATCGAAACCTTGACCCAGAAATTGTAGTCGATTCGTGAGCGGGGCGAGACTCGGAATATTTTGATAACTATTCGGTCAACAGAAAATGAGTGAAGTGGGTTAAATCGTCGGGTGGACTACAGACCTTGATGGTCAAACTAGTTTTGTCAACAAACAGTTGGCATGTTTCCGAGGTTATCAAGGACTTGCGAAAGACTCACAGTGCCCGCATGATCCGGGGAAAGGTCTATTTGATAGATTATTCTGAGGTTGTTTGGGGCTCGAGCCCTAAACAATGGAATGTGCTGCGTGCTTCCACGGACGGGGAAGTGATTCTCAAACGAAAACTGGCCAAATGAGAGCTCCCTAAATATAATGTTAGCCATAACACCTCGAGGAATGAACACAGGATTAACTTTATCTTCTTATGGATAAGTTCTAAAGCACCGTGGTCGCGCTCAAGCTTGCGAAGCTCTTTTACGGCATGACTCGAAAGCATAATGGCCCAGCGGTTCCCTGCTGGAGTCCCGGACATTGTGACAGTGTTCGTTTTGCGAAAGAACCCTCGGCAGACAGTAGACCCAGTAGATGGATGGTGATGGTGGTTAGAGGGCGATAAGTTTTGATTAGTCGGAAGGTTGCCACTTGATCCTGAGCCACGTGAGTGTATTAGCGCCGATCGGTAAATTCTCCGCGCGGGTACAGCGCAATCGGGGCAGCCATATTGGGCATGCAAGTATCAATTCAGGACGGAGAAATGTGAGCCTTGAGCTCCTTCGCAACTTCAAGCTGAGTACAAACAGTAACTTTGGTGAAGTTGTGGCACTGAGCCGGACCTTTTTGAACACATCACGATGAACCCCTTCAATGGCGCATCCGGGACGATGAACAAGACCTGTTATGGCGCAAGCGAAGAGCTCAGTACTCCGGATCCGCAGTCTCAAAACCTAGCTAGTAAATTGTCGTTCACACTGGCAGTCGGGGCTTTCTAAGTCTGCTGGTATCAGCACGTGATATTATCTCCGCTATCCTCGAACACTAGTTCCCGGAAGGTTGTGATTTTGGACTTAGCTATAGCGCATACAAGCAGTGTTCTCTCGCAATAGTACCTAAAAGTCGGCAAACAGTGTGCCAACAATATTATCGACATGTGTACCTCTGAGGGCTCTCCAATCGAAAAGCCCGAAACAAAATAAGACATTTCTGACCAAAATGAACAGCTCGGCACCTCGGATCCGTGCTTCTAAAACTATCACTAGTAGTATACGAGGAAATGGTGATTTCAAACTAGGTGATAACGCATACAACCAACATTCCTTCGGGTGTTACCCCCAACCTGCGTTCCAACAACACCTAGACTCATGTGCCTTTTTGGGCACGGCTTAGCAGCACGTGTTGCTAAAGTTCCCCTCCCTTAGCTTTGCTTGTTCTGCCCAGGCCCGGAGCAGCCAAGTCGGCATCATTAACTGCGCATTATAGATGAATGCAGTCTATTTAACCTTGGCACTTTGAACGTCTAGATCACATCAATTTCACCGGCTGGAATCCACGAAAGCATAGATCTAGCGTATATATGCGCGAACTTTGAACTTGTATCAACAACAGTACACACAACAGACCACCCATATATCAAGTCAGCACATTGCGCTCACACCACGTACTGATCTAGACCCGCATCGCACGTGTGTCCAACAAAACGTGTGGCGCAAACACATTTCCTTTCTCGCCCATCTGAATAGACACCATCATGATCGCCACCGGTCAGCGGATCAGCCTCGTGGTGAAACTGAGGTTTGACGGAATTCTGACTGAATGAGATCGACGCGAGGAAATCACTCGGGCACATTACAGAAGCCTTTTACGTCGTCGGAAGCGCCCCACAGGCGGGGAACGCGCGTGAACGCGTTGCGCCGAACCGAATAGAGACATGCACCCTGAAGTTTATTAAATCGATGATCGGGGCGAGCGTAAACACGCGGGGACACGATGACAGCTCCATGTCCCGTGAACGACCACGACTACGAAAAATTCTGTCCATAAAACGACCACTGTCTGACGCCTGATCGTCCCTTTCCCCGACCGCCACTCAAAAATCCCAAAAGTGTTCTCAATTTACGAGATCAATCATAACGACAGCGACGAGACGGGTAGTAGTTACTGTAATCATGGGCGCCGCTCTTTCTCACAGTAAATTCCTGTCGCATGTTCGTCGTATCCTCGAAATCCCGTTTCTTACTTCGAGTGAGTACGCAAATACGTCATAACCAACTTTGATGAACAAGCCACAGAATCGTACCACCGCAGTCCTCTACTCATCGAGTCAGGTACGTACTATCCACAACCATTAACTCGTCGATACTAATAGCGAGACGATCAGCCTTTGTTCACGAATCAAAATTAACCTGCCCTTTGTCCGAGAAGCCACTAATCTTCGAACCAACCTCCGAACAAGTGAGGGAATTCAACAGCTGCCCAGACGCGTCACGAGCGAGCTGCAAATTTGCCGACAGTGGGCCGCGAGAAGTGGACGTGCTCGACCTAAAATTATATCGCCAGTGAGTCTGGCTATTTTTAGGTTTGATTAAAAACAGTATTGATGCGGTTTAGACTCGTACCAGGGAGCGACGGCTACATCGTCGTCGGTGAGCCTCATCTCATACCCTAAAGTACATAGTCTCAACAGTGATACCATAGGCGTCGGCCTCCAATCCTCTTCGGGCGACATAATCCCCCTCGTCCTAATCGAAAATGACGACGAACACGGCATCCACTTTACCGGCCGACTCGTCCACGACCCCTCGGAATGTCTCGTTGCATGCCTCAGGCACAGCTCGAGACTCCACCCCGTCGTTCGCCACATCATCTACCTCGACTTTTTGCGCAACTTGCAGAACCGCTCCGCGACGTTTATTTGGGATTGGTGGAGCAGTGGCGCGGATATGGATAGGATTGATCGGCAGATTCGTGACGGACAATGACATGAAAAGATTCCGGTGTGGTGGTCTCGAATCATAGTATGAGCGACATCATTTATGTTGTATTTGTACGCACATGCATTGAATTATCGTAAATGGCATCATTCGTGTTACAGCCCGGCATTCTGGTTATTGAAGGTCCAGCCTGCCAGCATCGGACGGCGTATGGACCGTAGCAGCAGGAGGGCAGCTCGCGAGACCCAGGTGGTCGAGTAAGACTCGGAGACTGACCTACATATGCGGTCGACCCACCAAGCGGAGAGACTCGAATGCAATTACACAGGCAGCCCAAGACCTCGACGCCATGGCTAGCTTTTATCCCACGTTATCGCGAGCATCTCTTTCGACCGAGCAGCCCTTGTTCGGCTCCAATGCAGAGCCGAGTAGGTGTCTAGGAACCATGATACAGTGCACAGAAGTTGATGTCCTCGGGATCAGAGGACCAGGTTATGCAAGACGCGGTTTGGAAGCGAGCCGATAACTACCGGGCTATAAATCTCGCGGTTCAACCATAGCTGGGCGCGCAGAATTCAATAAGAGTCACAAGATCTAGAGCCATTGAATGGGCACAAGTAGTGCGTCTCGAGCGCAAGAGATTGGAAAGGGAGTTGGTCATGTACATGTGTCTGACGCGGATCATGCCCAACGTTCGGTACAGGTCTGAATGTTATCGGGTATATAAGTATCGGGTTTCGCGCACGGCAGAACAAGGACTGGTCCTTCGGCCGCAGAATTTCATTAAATGTTCTCGGCGGGCTGATTGCGAAAATCCACCTCAACATATGACGGTTGAGAAACGTACCGGGATTTTTACCTCGTGGGAACCGCACGTATTCGAGTGATGAAATCGGAAGGCTTGTCGGGCGTTCGGTACTCCGAGTTCAAGACAAAGATAAATAGAGAAAGAGCAGCACATGCCGATAGAATAGGGGTGTAGCGGCCGACGGACGATTAGAGGTAGGACCAGATTGTCTAGATTCACAAGGCGTTAAGGATTGCCGTAGATATATCAGCGGTAAACTAAATACTGCCTGAATGTCGTGCTGAACGAATGTACTCTGTTCAATGTATGTAGTTCTGCACGCGGGTAGGACGTCATGGTCGGTGGGAAGGCAGTAGGAGCACGCTCGAGCCCTCCAAAGAGCCGAAAGATCAAGGCTGAAAGTTTTTGAGACACATTTGTTTGCCGAATCTCAAGCTCCAACGAAGAATATTTGAAATCGTGTCGTCCAGAGAGTATGAATAGATGTTCTGCGAGCCGAGGGATGCAGGTGGGTAGTTCTCGAGCGAGGAGAGTCCGCGGGGTGGCTGGCTCAGTCCGAGGACGGAGATAGATAAACGTGGGTAAGCTCGAGTATTTTCGGCCTTTGTAGGGCCGATCCGGCTCCTAGCTAAGGCTAAATATTAGCAAACAACGGGGTTGCGCCATCTCACGTGCCCACCCGCAGCGCTTGTGAGCGACCACCTCCACAATATCGACACTGGCGTGCTCTATCTGCTGACGGGAAAGAGCGTGCTAGACTGCCCGCCGAATTTCGGTCAATTATCTCCACGGCCCTATGGTGCTCTAGATATGTGCACTGGCTATCCGATAGACAAGTATTTCCCCCTCTGTACCTGAGTGATATCCACCAATCAGCATCCACGCAGACGACCGAATGGGGCGCCGATGCAATTCCAACGCCAGCCACCGTATCGCTGAGCTTATCTAAGCTCCTTATCTCTCACTCGCTTAGCTCTGATTCGCTGTTTCGCGGCCGCGGCTGGCA
>WSLM01000694.1:0-13340 GCA_019677335.1 Ceratobasidium sp. UAMH 11750 | reverse complement strand
TTCTTCTAGCTCCTAGCTTGCGGTGTATCGTTGGCGGTAGCTTGCCGCAATCCATAATTTACTATTTTTAGCTCGACTGGCCTTGTTATTCGGTGGTCAACACTCGTCGGAGCGCGTGGAGACTCTGAGCGAGATCTACCCTCAGGCATCCCTCCCTAGACGTGCAATATCCTTGTAGTTGGGCTGTACGCACCCCGCTTTGGCCGTGCCTGAGGGGAAACCTCTCGATCGGATACCGAATAGCCGACAGATTTTGCCGGTCTCCGTCACCCTCGAAATTAAAGCAAAAAAAATTGTATGACTAACTCGATAGGGACCAGACACTTGGTCTGGCATGCCCGGGCTGCGGCAAAGCCCTAGGGCGGATTTCGGTGACTCACCGCACTGACTGGAATTACCTTGCTCAGCAAGGTTTCTCCACCGCCATAATGTCACACTCCGAAATTCACAAAAATCATAACTATTTACACCCAATAGGTCTGGTTTGTTTTGTCTGTTTTGTTCTTGTTTGGGTCTTCTGAGCTTCTCCGATCGAGAGTGATCGAGAGTGATCGTGGCCAAGGCACAACTATCATGACGTACTCGTGGGATGCACTGGTAGTAAGTGCCTCTAATTCTCCGCTGTTTGCCTTACGAATATGGACTTGTCAGGCGGACACTCGAAGTCGACGTCCCGACTGCGGGGTGAGAAGTTCCTCCCGCATCGGACTAGACGAGCAGTGCCTCGAACGTTTGCGGATCACCTCATCCCGGGTACGCTAGTGCGTATGGAGTAGTTCCAGCACCAAAACGGCGCATACGACCGGGCACACACGGTTCTAACTTCCGTAAAATTTCCGCCGACCGCTTGCTGTATGCTCAATTCGAAGCAAGGAATGGAACGGGAGGGCCAATTAGCAACCCTGTCGACCATCTCAGGCCCACCTTCGCCAAAAGTCTACCGCTGCACAGTTGCCGTGCATAACCGGCCAGTCGATCGGGAAAAGCAGGAAAAGCACATCGGTGAATTTGGCTCCAACGACACATCTGGATGCTGTCGCTAAAAGCTGCGAACGGGTGTGGCTCCAAGCGGAAAGCAACTGAGCTGCAATGCGTGCAACATCAAATGCCTTTGCGTGGATCCCCCAGAAGGAGTTCTCTAATATTCACTTCACGTAAATCTTTCGTCTGGGAAAACAAAGCAAATTTTATTCGATTTTACTGTAAGTTCAACATGCAATACTTGAAAGGTCTACAAGCTGAAACGAAGAAACAGGTACAAGATGGCGCACTGCGCACAATTATTCAGTCTAGGCGCAACTTCTTCATCGCCCCGCATACGCCCACTATGAATCCCAAATGGCACCTGCGTAGGCGAAGGATGAGCAAGCATAATGTTTTGGCAACACTCCAAAACTCACCAAATGCAGGAATGCCACGACTCATCATCCCATACACAACCTTTTCGGTCAACTTTTGGTTGCTAATAATCGCCACAGCCTCCGCATCAAACTCGCGCACCAACCGGAGCGTAAGCTTCACCATATCCGGCTTGCCGTGCTTGCGCGTGTCGTAAATCACAGCATCAGGCGACGCATCGAGGAGCTTGTCCACGAGCTCGTCCCCAAACGTCTTGCGAACGTCGGGACTCGTCCAGAGGAGACGCATGGGCGTGCGCTTCTCGAAGATTGCAGGCGCGCAGGGGCCAATACCGGAACCGGTTGCGACGATGACCATGCGGCGGAAGAGCGGGACGATGCGGAGGACGCCATAGGTCGGTACACCGCGCACCCAGAGCTTGGCCGGTGGGTTCTCGATCGTTTGGCCTGTCCAGTCGCCAGCGCGGGAAACAACGAGGCTGAATCCGGGAACGCCTGGTTCTTGGATACTGCAGAGTTGTCAGCTTCGGTTTAGCCCGGTCAGAGTGGATTTTTGCTTACGTCGCAAAGGAATGCCACTCCATAAGCGGCGACTTGGAGATGCGCACAAAGTGGCCGGTCTTTGGGTTGGCATAGTCAAAGTAGAGTCGGATCGCATGATTCGAGAGCACCACGGAGCGCACGTTGACTTTGCGCAACCTAGCCCAGGACGACACAATTGAAAGCGTGATGATACAGATCATCCAGAACGATGCGTTGTGGCGCAGAGCGTGCGCCAGACTTGTCCCGGGCTCCTTGTAGTCGTTTGTCAACAAGACAATCAGGGCCCACACGAGCGCAGTCGCAGCCCATCTGAAACAGGGATTGCTTAGCAGGTGCGGCAGGATAGAGTGGGGCAATTTCTTACCCCAAGAACCGATGCGCACGCTCAAAGTTGTCGTGCATTGTGGATCGTTTCTTAGGGTACGCAAACCAGATCATGACTAGATTCCAAACCCAGGTGAGCTCACGCCGAGCACGAAAATGCAACTACGTACCAACTAGGAGGGAAAGTACGATATAAGTGATCACAGTGGTTGCGATTGATGCTCCCCGGCGGCGCACAACATCGCGAGTGACCTCGACGGCTAGGCAAGAAGTCAGCAAATGCGAACGCACATAAATGAAACAACTCACTAAAGTATATGAGCCAAACGACCGCGCTGATAGCACTACCCGAGTGAGCACCTCCATGGTGGTAGACACGTCCAGCAATACGACGGATAGCCAACGGCCAGGATCTAGGAACCGCACATGCAATGTTGAAAATCAGGTTCAAAACGTAATCCTACCATCAAAGGATAATTAGACCATGCAACCCACGCGCATACACGGTACGTTACCTGTCGCATCAAAACGGCCGCACAAATGTTCCCGACTACGATCGTCCCAATGTGGTTTGCGGGGAGACCTCCCTTGGCAAGCGCATGGATAAAAATCGACATGTTGACGATGAAAACAACTCCGAAAAGGCGGCGGTAGAGGGAAAAGACGATATGCCGGAGGTTGCGGACGACCTTGGGCTCGTTCTTTTCTGGGAGATCGTCGTCGAGGTACCCGTCCCAGGCATTTCCTCCCTTTTCAGCTGCAATAACGGTCGTGGCACCACTGGATGGGAGGTGGGGTAGAGTAGCAACAAGGTCGCCCGGTGTTTCCTTTGAGACATCGTATTTGCTGTCGGCGTCCTGTCGCAGAGTCGAGCGGGACGTCGACGACGAGATAGACTGGTGGGATTTCTTGAGAGAGCTAGCCACTGATGCAGTCTCTTCGATAAACGGCCGGAACGATTCGTTGGTAATCTGCGGAAGCTGTGGTGGGGCGGGAGACTCTTGGAGTTGCGTCCACATACTGCCAACGTCGACCGAAGCGACAGATAGGCGTTTCGAGACGGCGATTTCGGCAGGTTTGGGAGTAGCTGGAATGAATGGTGTAAATTTGAGCTTCGAGGTTGGGGTCTCGATTTCCACCACTGTCTTGACAGAGTCCTTGGTCGTGGTAATGACGACTGGTACGGGTGTTTCAACCATTGCGCGCAGTGCTCGTTTGTCGATTTTGCTAATAGATCGTTTAGCTTTCTAAGACCTCGTTATTGGACATTGAACGTACCCATTGGCGGTCTTGGGGACGGTCTCGAGTTTGATGTACTTTGTAGGACGTGCATAGTACGGCTGAACTCGAGCGCAGGCTTCTTTGACTTGTTCTATATCGGCTGTGTCTGGATAAACAAATCCAACCAGCTCCTTCCCTATAGGCAGGGCACACGCGGTGGTGACACCCTCGGTAGCCTAGCAGCGAATCAACTACAGTTCATGAGACATGCAGCAACACACTGACCTCCAAGGATGCTGAAACACCATCTAGCTCCACACGGAAGCCTTTGATCTTGACCTATTTTGCAATAATATTAACTATTTTTGGAAAATCCAAATTCTGGATTTACGAACCTGATCGTCGGCTCGCCCAAGGTGAATAAGGGATCCATCTTCGCGCCACTTTCCGAGATCCCCCGTATTAAACATCAGACGCCTAAATGCACGCTTAAGTCCTTCTGCCCCAGTAAGAAGCGCATACAAGCACTTACCCATCATTCAAGAAGGGATCTCGCTTAAACTTCTTGGCTGTCAGCTCCGGCAAACCGATGTAGCCACGTGCGGCGCAGTCGCCACCGCCCCACATGATTCCTTTGGACTTTAGGTTAACCTCCCGGTTTCACGAGAGGCGAATAGATGCCTACATACCGGTTCCTCCAATGGGGAGCGGCCGCATCTCTTCGTCGAGGACGTATACGGTATTGTTTGGCAGAGGCTTGCCGATGTTCATCTCATCGCCAACGGCGTGCGGTAACGGTGTCATCGTATTTACAATGGTGACCTGCGCTTAACGCGTCAGCATACATGCACCCGAACATTTGAACAAAGTGACATACCTCGGTAGGTCCACATGAGTTGTAATACGCCACGCCAGCAGCGGCCAACCTATCAGCAAGAGGCTTTGGGCAAGGCTCTCCTGCAGTAGCCACAAACTTGATGTTTGGGTAATCCGCCGGGTCATACAACTGCATCACAGAGGGGGTGGCAATCACAATATCCACGCTGCGGGTGGTTACATGTGAGAATCTGAAACAAAAGACTCTAGCGACGGGTAACACTCTCACCTGCTCATAACTTGCTTCCAATCCGATCCACGAATGCACAACGTGCATCCATTGGTGACACTACCTAGACACTCCCATTGAGCCATATCAAAAGCGACATTCAAAAGCTGGGCAACACGACGACCGGGGCGCATGCCAACGCGACCCGGGTCGGTTAGAAGCAGGTTCACCACGCTTAGGTGCATGACATCGACGCCTTTGGGTTTCCCGGTTGTGCCTGTGGTAGCGAAATCAGGTTTCGTATGACATGGAAATGAGTCTGGTAATTAGTTACCTGATGTGTAAATTGCATATGCACTGGAGAATAGGCGTTTAGTAAGAAGCTTGGCATCTTGAGCTGAAATAGCTAACCTATCGGTAGATTTGCCGCCTAATTCAAATGCCTGGTCGTAGGCACTGTCGTAAATAACATCTTCGATTATAAGCGTCGCTGAGGAAGCACGTTAGAGATGTTACAACGGTTACAACGAATACACATACCGGAACTAAGGACTCGAGGCGCGAACTTTCGGAGGCAAACGACCGTTTGAGCACCCGCATCCGGGATGATATGAGCGAGCGTTGAATCTGTGACAATGCCACCGTCTGTGAAAGGGTCAATACAGCTCAATTGGTTGGGTGGAGTGTCTCACCTTGCGGAACATATGCGGCTGAAAAGGAAGCAGACACATTAGACTATGATCGTGATATGAAATGAGGGTTGAAATATACCTCCAGCTTTCAGTATACCAAGCATACCAGCAACCATAGGTATACTTCGTTGAACGAGCAAGAGGACTCGGTCGCCTGGCTTGACGCCATGTTGCTTCAAAGCGACGGCGAGTCGATCGGACATTCGCTTGAGCTCGAGGTAAGTCGCAGACTTTCCGTCGTGCTCGATAGCGACAGCAGAGGGGTCGAGCGACACCTGGTGCTCAAACGCTGCGTGCACCGTCGCAAACGGCGGTGTGTAGCTCGAGCCAAGACCGAATGAGATGAACTTGGCCTGGTCATCGGGGGAAAGGTTTGCGATGGACTCTGGAGCGATATGCATTGCTGCGACCGGGATAGGAGGGGATGCCGATGAGATATCCAAGCGTTCAACCCAGAGCATTTATACATCCAAAACTTGCGCAAAACTTGGACATGTTTGTGCAATACTCCCTTCCTTGCGAGAGCCGAGCTGAAAACCTCAGAGAAACTGCTGACCGTGTGCTGAGGATTGTCGGAGCACACACGGGTGGATCTCTAGATAATTTGTTGGTATGATACCCCCTTCGAGTCGAACCGATGTATTGCGTGGCGACTGTCGCTTCGCCAAGTTTGTCAAAAGCTGGTACGAAACCATTCTGGCCAAGAACAGAGTTTGCGGTAGCGCCAACAAAAGCAGGCAGAAGTGTCCCGAGCCAATAATACAAGCGATCGCGAGGTCAGGCAAAGCCCCGCTAGAGTCGCGAATCGGCGGAGGCTTTCCCAGCACGATTGTGGACATGCTGTGAGTCGCATGCTGCGTCAAAGGGGTTCGCCGGATCCGGCTGCGATCAGGTGGCACACTGTACGCGATAATGATTGAAGACGTCGGGAAGACGAGCGTGAAGCCGGGCAAGGAGCCGCGTGTATCAGCGGGCATGGACCTGGAAGTAAAGTTACAAAAATGGGAATGGTCTCCCCACGAGACGTTAGATCGCTCGGGTCCAGTCGAGTATTTTGCCGACAACTGACAAGTTCACTGTTTATGTTGAGAAGGTTCCCCATTTGGCTGAGCCATGTGGCTAGAGCACCGCCACTGATCAGCACGTCTCCCATGACAGTTCCAAGGTACCAGCGCGCAAACGAGCTCACCCGACACGACTGTCAATTGCACCATTCACAAGGGAAATGGTTGACTCACACCTAAACTTGCCGACTTGGCACGCACACGAGCCTGTTCCTGCTCCGACGTCTCAGTTGCGCCCCACACTTGCCTTTTCTGTGACCGCCGACGTCGAGCAATTAAGGTACAACACGGTTCCGGCGGGTAACGGCATTAATCACATGTTTTTCCCAGTCGATGCCAGCGCTTACAACCGCACCGACCCTCGGCGGATCATGTGCATCATTCCAGGATCATGCATGTCAGCGGCATGCGGAATGTTTGCTCAGGCTTGAGATGTGGGCTCTCCTTCGTATGAACCTGGGCTTCGGCTATTAGAATAAGAGTCAGTTACTCACCCATATCAGGCTTCACTTCTATTCCACATTCCGGACACACCCCGCCAGCAAGCTCTTCCCAACCCCATCTCTTGCCCCCATGTCCACGTCAGATCTCATCCTTATTGCCAGGTCAGAGGGCGTCGGTATCATCAAACTGAACCGTCTCAAAGCCTTGAATGCGCTGTCCGCTCTGCTCATTGAGCAGCTGTTGGGTGCCGTTCAAAGCTTCGAGGACGACGACGAGATTGGTGCGATAGTCATCACAGGAAGGTGAGAGAGCAGAACCAAGCCCAGCATGTCAATCTACTTACTCGAAACCCAGCGAGAAAGTCTTTGCAGGTATATAATGTGCCAGGGTATTCAAAGGTAACTACTGATAACCGTGAGACAGCCGGCGCAGACATCAAGGAGCTTGAAAAGCTTACCTTTGTGAATGCATACATGGGCAACTTCCTTCAATCTCTCGCGGATGGGATTGCTGCTGCCCGGAAACCGGTTATCGCTGCCGTCAACGGTTACGCTGTGAGTTTCAACCTCGTTGTACACAAGGATAGCAACTAATTCTAGCGTTCCTAGCTTGGAGGAGGTTGTGAACTCGCAATGATGTGCGATATTATCTATGGTTCGTTGAATAATGTTGATCCAGCACGCAGGCTGACCTTGTTCCTATGTAGCTGGCACAAATGCGGTATTTGGCCAGCCCGAAATTAAAATCGGGACGATCCCGGGTGCTGGTGGGTCTAGTTCTTTTGCTACTATACAAAGCTGGAGCAACACCATTTCTCAGGTGGAACCCAGAGGCTTATTCGAGCCGTTGGAAAGGCCAAGGTGAGTACTATAACAACCAACCAACGCTACCACCGAAACACTAACCGTGATTCTCCCCCAGGCGATGCATATGATCCTGACAGGAGAATCCATGTCTGCCAGCGACGCAGAACAGGCCGGTCTTGTCGCCAAGCTTGTCCCACCAGAGAAAACGCTCGAGGTTGCTATTGCAGCAGGCTCTGCAATGGCCGGCATGTCTCGACCTGTGTTGCTCATGGCAAAAGAAAGTGTCAACAGAGGTATGTCTCCACACGCTGAAACACAGCGACACGACTAGTTGAATGTGGGACGTTTCTACTAGCCGAAGACTTGCCACTCTCTGAGGGCTTGCGGTTCGAGCGTCGACTTTACCATGCTTCGTTTGCAACGGTAGGCCCTTCGATTCAAACCTATGTGAGCTTTCTTAACTTGCTCAATCACAGGCCGACTCGAAGGAAGGGATGAGAGCATTTATCGACAAGCGGAAACCAGAGTTTCAGCACGCTTGATCATTTGTATCCATACGTATTTATAACATGATGTGTATCAACATTGATACGACGTCGTAAGAAGCAAGAAAGGAGTCTGGTATGACTTGAAGCGAGTGCAAGGTGTACCTACTGTAATGGTCATCTCACTTGAGCGATCAGTGCGGCTAAACAGGGTCCTTACGCCGGATCAAAGCAAACCATTGCCGGTGACAGCGAAAAACCGGTCAAACCGCCGCCATACCCTAAGCGTACTTACCTTAGGTACCGCTCTTTTCTTACCGTTCTCATTAGTCCCCGCTATCCGACATGTGGTGAGCACGTTTTCCAAGTCTTCGACGGGCCAAGACTGAACACGACGAAGCAAACACATTCTAAACGCCCAGGCCGCAATCCGCGCTCCCTGTTGCCAGCGATGGTTCGACTGTCCCGAGTGCCACGCGGAGGTCTCTGATCACAAGATCAGAAAGACCACAGAGATGGTATTCATGTGTAAAAAGTGTCGCAAGGCATTCCGGAAGGATATGACGCAGTTCGAGGAGAGCGATGAGTATTGTCCGCATTGCGATAACCATTTTGTGGGTGCTTTGTGTTTACGATGAGATCGTCTAATTGTGTTTTGCTATTCTAGATTATCGAGGCAAAAACAGCTCAGGCTGGACTCGCCGTCGAGGGAGAGGATGCAAGAGTGGACGCGAGGCAAGTGTTTCTTTTCCCAACATGTTCGTCGAGTTACTAATGTGAAAACGGGCTTGATAAAGGATGCTGCGAGATGAGCGAATGAAGCGGATGGATATGTCTTTGGACGACGCTTGTGCGGAACTACTGGAACCATGAGCCACTATCGTTATTATACATCACACATACTCGGTATTTTACATGGTTCAAACTAGAAAAAACACTTTCTAATCGTCATGAATAATTATTTGCGTCGGTTCTGCAATTTTTACGTCTGGAGGAAGTGTAGGAGTATCCGAGTCATCTGGAGCAGCCCGAACAGGGATCGGAATATTCGAGTCCTCTTCATCCTCATCGTCACTGGCATCATCGGGACGTCGGAACACAACGTTTGCGCCATCCGCAGCAAGTCTTCGTCGTTTCGTAGGGTCATTGTTGGTACTCGTGCCCTCCGCAGTCGCCTGACCACCTTTCCCCATGGCTCGATTTTTCTTCTTTTGGCGTTTTGCTCGATTTTTGGCAGTTTTGGTCTCGCTCTGCTCCTCTCGTTCTCGCTTCCGCTGCTCAAATTCTGCAACATCTTGCTCCTGCGTGGCTCATGTGAGAAGTTTGTTGAAACCCAAGTTTCCGTATGGTACCATACCTTCTTTGCCGCATCTTCCATAATCTTGATTCGCTCGTACTCTCGCCTCCTACTTTGTTTGTAGACGTGAAACTCTCCACTTCCAGCACCTGTTCATCGTGGTGGTTAATTCATGTGAAGAGCGAGTAGATCGTAGATGGCGACTCACCTGCACTGGAACCTTGGACATTCTTCATCATTTCTCGGGCAGGCCGGATTGTTTTCTCCTTTGGTGCAGCTGGAATGTGTACAGCTTTGGTAGGATCTTTCATGAGCTTTTCGAGCTGTTGTTTCTGCATGTCCGCAGCGGTCTGTCGTTTACGAGCGGCCTGTGCTTCGCTAGACTCGCCAGTATTTGGTGGGGGTGTTGCAGAGGCCATGTCCACAGTAGTAGTACTCGCTAGTCTTGCTTAATGAGTAGAAATTACCAGTTTTGCCCAAGTATTAGCCGTGTATGGAGAAGAGTACGATAAGCGCCGAGCCAGCTGTTGTGGCTGGTCACGTGGTTATTGGACATCTTGGCGCTTAACTGCCCCTGGTTCCATCAGCTCGTCCTCCACAGTCGGTATGCTTGCCACCTTGAAATCCTACCCTTGTAATATCATCTAATAATAAACTTGCTACAGAACACAGCTTTATCACATCATGAGCCTTCCACGCTCGCAGTACGACCCTCGCCGCGTTTTTGTGATTCCATTCCCCACGCTACCTTTCTTGAAGCACAAGCGAGCGGTCGGGGTATACGTTGCGGGAGCCCTGGTGAGCTATATTTGCGTTCTTCCAATGTGCTCTGGGGCCTGAATCTTGGTATAGTTTGCATTCGCACACTGGATCTTCCTTGATGCTTGCATTCTATCGGCACACGCCCGCCCGCCTGCCGACTCGCCATATGACACTGTCCCAGTGCATGTCACATTCACAGGTGTGTACATCCTTCCTTGCAGCACACGTTCATTTACCAGTGTCCTTTGTTCCAAGATTGGGTTCCAGGAATATGCTCTACGCTTGGCATGCTTGTCGTGAACCTAATTAACAAGGAACAGCTTTTGGGCGAAGGTTTCTCGTCGGGCGACACATATGTGCGGCGCGCTCGTATATTCCTCTTTATGGGATTTGCTATGATGGCTGGCGGCCTCGCGGGCAGTGTGGTACGTGGCGTGAGGCGCCCATACCGCAACGTGGTCCACTTACCTTCTCGTCCCAGACTATCCTTATTCTGAAGTACATCCTCAACGAATACGGCGAGGTATACAACTACTATGGTTACGCAAACGTTGCCCAAAATGTCTCAATCATGCTATCGGCGGTGGTACTTTGGCTGGCACAGAACTCCCAGAACGAGTACGAGTACAACCTTACCCTGTAAACGGTGGAGGTCTACCCATGCGATTCGAAGCTGCCAGTTGTCTTCTTTAGTGTCGAACCAAGCAAAGGAGTCTTGAGAACGCATCTTGATGTAAAGTCAATATACAAGCTCTGATATATTTAACAGTTTTTAAACGATTTAGCGACTTCAATACAGCTCTATCAAAATTAATTACATCCGCTCCAAGGGACGAATGCTTAACAACCGCAAGGATGCGCCCAGCACATCTCGAGCGCACAAGAACAAGAATAACCGAGCTCGGGCAGTCTCGACCTGATCAGCCGGCAAGCCCTTGACTTGCAACAGGTCCCACGCGCTCGAGATCGCGTGGGCTAAGCGCATGGCAAAGGTGACGATTCCACTGGGCTCGTTCCTCTCGCAAGCGACCCGCACGACATCGGGATATGAAGCGAGCAAGAAGACAATGTCGCGAGCTTGTGGTTCAGTCAAGAGGTCTGTCTGGATATTTTCAGCTGCTGGGAGCGGGAACAGCTCCGGGTTCTTTCGCGAGATCGAAGAGAGTCGCACGTGGGCGTATTGGAGGTATGGGCCTGTATCGCCCTCGAACGAAATCATACGCGACCAGTTGAAAGTGTAGTTGTTGATTCTGCGCAGCAGCAAAGTGATGTGAGTTTGTCGTCGGCTCCATGCGCATGCGGGCGCTGCTTACCGCTTTGCGGCCATGTCCTGGATCTTGATCGCAGTGATCCCAATCTCTCGTGCAACCGCCTCTGGATCTTCGATCGCGCTGTACTTCTCTTCGTTGCTCTTCATTTTCTCCTCCATCACCGAGGCAGCCTCGCGAATGACATCGTCCAAGAAGACCGCGGTACCTTTCCGCGTGCTCATTCCCAAGACCATACCTAAGATACAGTTTAAGCTTGTGTTTCATTACCCACATGGCTCAACGTACCAAAGTTGACGTGTTCAAGCCTCTTTGCCCATGGGTAGCCCATCAGTTCCACGGTCTTCATGAATTGGGCACAATGAAGATCTTGCTGCGATGCAACAACATAGATCATCTTGTCGAACTTGTATTTTTCATATCGCTCGATGGCACCGGCAACGTCCCGGGTTAAGTATAGGGATGTACCGTCTAAAATGGGATCAGTGGTTTCGTCCATGTGGTTAGTGAACCACACTCGCCTTGCTTTCGAATAACAGCCTTTCCTAACTTGTACTGTTCCAAATCGATGAGTTCGGCACCTTTGGATTCCGATACAAGGCCCAAGTCCTGGAGCTTCTGCACGACCGCTTTCAGGCTGTCTGCTCCGACCTGTGTGTTGGATTAGCATCATATCAGATACCAACCCCCCTCGACCCACCTGGGACTCTCCCCAATATACATCAAAGGCGATGTTAAGTCGGCCATATTCCTCCTTGTACTTCTCGATTGAAAGGTCTCGCCACCTACGCCAGTTTGCAAGTGCGCTTTCGTCGCCTGCACAAAGTTCAGCCCGAGACGAGCACAACAGGTAACAGCACCATACCGTCCTCCATGCGTTTGAAATAAGCACGAGCAGCATCGTGTACTGATTCATCGTCGTTCGCATCCGCATTGATCTTTACGTAGACCTCGTAAAGATGCTTGATAGCGTTGCGAGCGAGAGCCTCTTCAGACCCGTACTTGTCAAACCCAACGGCAATCATTCCAAACTGGTTTGTCACAGATAACTCAGTACATGCAGCGTGCCTTCCACGCCAAACTCTGGTACGTACCTGCTTTCCCCAGTCACCGAGGTAGTTTATACCAAGAACATCCCATCCGTTTGCCTTGTACAAATTGCAAAGGAACCCTCCGATGATTGTCGACCGGAGGTGACCAACATGGAATTGCTTGGCGATATTGGGAGACGAGTACTCTGGGTGAGGTATTTTAATTCCCTAAACGGTAGGTAAAAATCCTAGTTGCCTTACCTATGATAATGTTCTTGCCCTTGCCTGAGGAATTGGACCCATACTGGGGCGTCTTGTCAGCCGTGCGATTCGTGAGCGCATCCACCTGTGCAAGGACTTTGCTGGTGAGCGTTTGAGTTCGCAACCGGAAGTTGACAAAGCCGTTGAGCTGAGTTGCTGACTCGATATACTCGTCTGCTTGAAACTGAGTACGTACAACTCAGCACATTTTAACGAAACAGATCATGAAGCACTTGCCGCGTCAACAACTTTCTTTGCCCACTCATCTGGTTTGCCTCCGAGACGGAAGCGGGCCATTGCGACAGTAAAGTCGACGCCTTTGACACCATATAGTACTCCGGGGTAAATTTGTTCAAGAGTCAGGTTCGGCAGAGCACGATGAACCGAGACGGTTATGCTAATTCGAAAAGCATCTAGAACAGCTCGAGACGGTTCTGTTCCCGGGATTTGGGGAAGAGTCGAGTCCCCCGCGACGGGTTGTGTTGTTGCTTCAGTAGCCATTCTGGCAATGGGTTCAAATTGAAAGCGGCGGTTGATACGAGAGTTTCTCAGCCCTAGCGGAGCGCGAACACTTCTAGAATTTAAGATGGAGATAAACCTGGTGGTAGTGACACGGAATGCGAATGCCAGAGTGGACAAGGGCGAGATAACCGAGAGTTTTCTATTTTCTCTGGTAAAGATGACTCCGATCTTAGATGATCTCTCGAATCAGCAAAAATGAGTTGGAGATAAGATAAGA
>WSLM01000693.1:0-13350 GCA_019677335.1 Ceratobasidium sp. UAMH 11750 | reverse complement strand
CACCTCTCCCCGCCACGCCCAGGCGCACCTTCATTCTTCTGCCAATCCGGATTCCCATTCGGCCCCCATATCTCCGTACACGCATACATCTTCGGCGCCGCAAATCGCAACCAGACTGCAGCACCTTCAACCATCAATGCGCGATAAGCGGGCGTGTCTTCCCCCACTGGTCTCTCATCTGTGCTCTCACTCCCGTCAAAGATCGACGGAGGCGCAGCAGGCCAGTCTTCCAACCCTTCCCGTTCGGCCCACACGCTACACACCGCAAACGCGTCAAGCTCGGCGTCGCTCCAAAGTCGGGCCATGAACGCTTGGAGTGCGAGCCAGCCTCTACGCCGCTTGAGCGCCAGATTAACGTTATCGTCTTGCGCGAGCGTAGAGGGAGGCGCTGCGCCGGCGAGCGCATTTTGGACTTCGGGACGGCTGAGCGCGTCGTCGTCTGGTCCGGTATACGAAAACGGACCTAATTCAAGCGATATGAGCAGTTTGGATCCGTGGAGGTCTGGTGATTTACCATTATTGGCCTCGCGCATGCTAGGCCCGATAAGCGGCAACGATCTAATACTCGTATCCTGCCCCCAAATCGTCCACTTGAGCTCGCCTTCAGGCCGCGCCTGTAATGCCTTGACAAGCCCGATCGCCCGATCCAAGTTTTGCGCGAACCGCTCGTCCGTATCCCATACACCAATCGCCCTCAACAGATACTCCCACAACGACCACGAAAACGTCTCGGCCCCAGGCGTGTCCCGCTTTGGGCCCGAGTTTCGGCGCACGAGGGTCGGGTCGACTGGGTCGTTCGAGTGCTCATCGACGTATGCTTTGGCGATCGAGACGATGCGTTCTGCTGTTGTCTCTGGGCTCTGGCTTGGTTGAGGTTCGAGCAGTTCTGAAAAGACGGATTGAAGTTTGAGTCCTAGTTCTGCGATGGGGCTTGCAGAGTCGGCCATGGTAGATCGGGTGCTGCAGGCGGTCGGGGTCGTGGCTAAACAGTAGGGATGATATCACGGACCTGTTTGATGCCAAGAAACGTATTATCCGGAATTATCTTGAAATGTTAATGGGAGGAATCGACAACACAGAGGGGGCGAGTGATCAACGACGGGCGCCTCTTATACTCCACCCGGCGTGGAATTCTAGACATTCGACGCTTCCCCAAAAGTCATAGCAGAGCTCGATATACACGTGCCATACATCTCAGCCTACCATATCGGACAAGAGCCCCGCAACAAAACGCACAAAAAGCGCAGTGGACGCGCTGGTGGCTATTGTTCTTTACGGGCAGAAGATTGCGTTAAAAATACAGGCACACGGCTCTAGGCCTCTCCAAACAACTGCAGCAGCTCCGAGTCGTCCTGCGACGCCACAATATCCATCAACGCCGGGTCGACAGCCTCCATGTCTGGCAAAAGCTCGCCGTCCTCTGGCATCATCGGGGGTTCATCGGATGCTCGATAGTTGAGATGTCGCTTGACATATACAAGCATGTATGCGGAAGACCGAAGACACTCTTGTAACGATGAGCGTGTCACCCTAGTCGGCAAACATAAGCCTCCACCTCGATTATGTACAATGTGTCAACTCACTTTTCATCGTCGAATCGGTACCACTGATAAAGCATTAGCCGCAAGGTTATTCTAAGCATTTTGACAGCTCACCCTATCCTGGCAGCGCGCAAAATTGGTGTAGTGCCCAGTATCCATCTGCCCCTCGTGATTCACGACTGCCAGCAAGTCGTATTCGTACATCGAGTCTGGACCTGGATTCTTGTTCCCGCCCCGTCTCGCCATGACACTCGAAAACGGGGCCATGTTCAACGTAGCACCGAACCTGACTGCGTTCTCGATTTTGTTCGAGGCAGATGCTCCATGTTCGAAACGCTTGACAAGGGTCGAGTCTCGAACTGACGTAGTAAATGAGTTGAGGCGTACCTTGAGTTGAATGCATAACACGGGGGGCAATTTCCGTACGCTCAGCTGTTTGGTGGCGTCCTAAGAGATTTTGGGCGTCAATACTTGGGAGATGAAGCGGATATGGTTACACACGTTGGATGATTTACCACATTTCTCGCATTTGTACGTCGTCTTCTCCGGCTGAGTGAACCTGTCGATAGATTAGTGATGGAATGAAGCCTCAATCGGAGAACGTTTACCTCTTCAAGCATGAAAGCAGGGTCATTTCGGTGCCACCAGCAACAATAGGCTTCAGATCGAGGCTGATATCAAGCATCATGTCCGATACCGACGTAATATTCTTGCATTGTCCACATTGCACGTCACTTTGTAGCTGTCCGGCAAACGTCGAATGTACTAGGCATGTACAGGGCGTAGCTGCCGACTCGGGGGACGTCTTATGGATTTGATTGAGAATTGAAATGAAGCACTCGTGGGCGTCGTGTTGCCCATAGCTAGCGAGATCTGTTGAGTTGAGCCACAGGGAGTGCAGGATTGTTGTCGGTCCGAATGGACCAGGGTCGGAGGAGTATATCTGCATTATATAGTCATGGCGCTACTCCACTAGTCATGTAGCTCTCACCTTGGTGAACAACTTGTCCATCTCGCAACTCATGCATTCTTTGATGATACATAGTTGACTATTATGCTTGTCGCTCATGTAGTAGTTTCGCACCAGAGGGTTGTGAACCATCATTTGGATGATGACGTTCAAGTAGCAGGTACTCCCTAGGTTAAACAACCCGCGTAGACCTGCAAAATAATCAGCGAGCGATCTCGGCTGGGGAGAACTCAGTCACCAGAGCATTGCACCTGTGTAGCCTTGAGCAACTCTCCCGCGGCTTGAGCATCAGGAACCCAAGGTCGGAATTGTTGTCGCGGAGACGAAGTAACTGTTGGTCGTTAGAACCTGCGCAAACCTAGTTTCGAGAGCCGTTACCTTTGAACCGCGCAACCTGTTCTTCAGCGGATAATACTGCCAGTGCATACGCCTGGTCAAGACGGTTGCTATAGACGAAATCGTCGCACCCGGAGCAAAAAATTGATCCTGAAGTAAGATCAACGACTGGGGAAGTGTTAGTATCGGTGCTGTAACACGACATTAGGACAACCTACAGAAGGAATGTCCCGTGAACCTGAGATGGTTGGTAATATGACCATCAAGTAAACATCCTGCCGTCGAACACTCTACACAAACAAACGGACGAGCGAGCGCCGTCCTACACTCTGAACACCGCACGACCGACCCCTAAAACCGACATAAATCCTCTAGACAAAACTCCCAAAACAACACACTCACCTTGGACCGTTTCCCCCTCCCCGCCTCACTATGACTACTCTTCATCCAACTCCTCGCCCTCCAACTCACAGCCGCGCTATACAACCTCAAAAACCCGGGATCACCCAGCTTGGCCCTCAAATGCGCACAGTCGGAATCTGTTTCTAGAACCTCGGGCTCGTTCATGGTCACGTCCGCATATGGCTGAGGAGCCGCATAGTCTTCGGTCTCGTCGACTTCGGAGGAGGATGAGTCTGTGGTTGCGATGTCGCTCGAGTGGTCGTGCGCGGGACGTGAGGGGGAGTGGTCGGATTCGCTGCTTCCGCCGTTTGGAGAGGCTGCCGCCATTCGGCCGGCGGTAGTTGGTACGGGCATAGCGTCGTATCAAAGGTGGGAGCGAGGGCGAGCTAGACTACAGTCAATCCTAGATAGTTCATGCGAGGAGTTGGAAAAGGCAGAGGCGCGTGGTGGTGGTGGCTAACCGCAGGGTCTTATCCGCGCCTCGCGTTTGATCCCGTTTGGATTGTTTACACTTAGCCTCCATGTTCGACTGCACCAGAAATCAAGGCATTGAACTAAAAGACGATGCACACGGACCTATTTCTGCTATAAATAGTTGTGCTTTTTGTGATGCGAGCCGAGAGCGTGGATTCAACGTCGTATCAGAGGCAAGTCCCGACCAAGTCAGCGCCACTTTTGGTGGCTCACGTTTGCCACGTATTTTGTGCCCTTTAGGACGAGGAGTTTGTGGTGTTTAGAGATAGGAGCCCAGCTGCCAAGGTATGTAGTATTTACTTTGGTCAAGCAAACATTTTGACGTCTTTCTATACAGCACCACCTTCTTGTCATCACACAAAGACATATTAGTAGGTTCAACATACCGGGAGCATGGAGTAATGTCTTACTGCACATTTATATTGATTCTAGAGAGTGTCAAGTCCTTGAATAGTTCAGATATACCCCTCTGTGAGTGCTCACACTCGCGCTCCAACTGTTATTCTAACCATCTCATTACTAAGAAGTAACTCGGATGCATGCTACTGGTTCACAGGCTTTAGACAACCTTGGTGTTCCCCCAGACCTGCAAAGGTACGTATTCCAGAGTTATTGACGCCCGGAGACGCAACTGACCGATTGCTCAGGTTTGGATTCCACATTCCCCCCTTCAACTCTGTCAACCACATCCATCTTCACGCACAAGGTCTACCATACCTCAACGTCTACCGAGAGAAAAAGTACAGAACAGCCAACTCAAACTGGCTGGGAAAAACCAAAGGCTTCTCGTGGTTCGTCGAGTACGACCAGTGCGTGCGGATCTTGGAGTCTGGCGGTCGAGTCGGCGTTTTCCCATGCTAGCAAAAGTGGATACAATGAGGGTTGTGATTAGTACACTAGAATATAGACACTGTGACTACATCAAAACGACAGTCTACACGGTACAACCAAGATAACATTAAAATCACTCGTCCTTCTTAGCAGCTACTTTTTCGGCCTCCTTGATGGAAGCAGCATCGGTCGCGGGCTCACCAGCACCTAAGATTGAATGCGGTTATCAGCCGGATGGTCATGCTATTCCTTGAACCCAGACTCACCAAACAGACCACCACCCGCCTTGAACGGCCTCTTCAGATCACCTTGAGCGGGCTTGCCAAAGATATGGATTGCGACAGGCTTGGCCTCGATCAGGTTCTTCAGTCCCATGAGACCTTGGATAAAGAGTGGTTGGGTGTACTTCATGTAGCCGTGTAGGAAGGCCATCATGAGGACGCCCATGTAGACACCGCGAACTAGTTTGGACGTCTCTGCCAAGTCATAGTCCCGAACGGTTGTGGTCACAAGTCCTCCGCTATCTGGGCTCTGGATAAAACGAGGTGAGACGGACACGATGCATAACAAAAGAAAAATAGACGCACCATTGGGCTCTTGGGCTCGACTTTTTGCAAAACGCATAAGCAAAAACGCAACGAGAAAAGGTGACCAAGACCTACCATACTTGAGCACCGTCTGGTCGTTCTTGGCCTTGATCTATATGCTGATAAGCACACTGGAAGTGGCGGCATTCGACACGTGGACGCTTACTTTGGAAGACACGACATAGAATGTCGCAAGGCAGATGATTTGGGACGCAATGTACCCAAGCCGAACGTACTGCAGGACTTGTGGGTCCTCAAACGGAATCTTTCGGGCCACTGTGGGACAGCGTATTAGCCAGAGTAAAGTGGTTTGCAAGGGCTATGTACCTTGCATGGCACCGAGGGAAATCATTAGGTTGGTGACGGCGGGATTCATGGCGGGAGGAAAGAGTGGCGAAAAGGATGAGGTGGACGAGGAAGAGTCTGGATGAATTGGACTGACGTGGAGACTACTTTTTGCTCACGCGTGTCACGTGGTATCCCTGAGACCCTTCATGTATTTGCAATCGACATGGCTCTGTGCAGTACCCCGGTTTGATTATTTTTGCTTGGGTTTATTCCCCCATGTATTGTTCAGACTCTGAATCTTGCCACCGTCAGCCACTATGATTGTCCCTGGAATAGCTAGCACTATAGCTGGAGCGAATCTTTCATTCTTTGCCTCTCGGACTCATCTTGTACTTGGGCATCTAGTGTCTCGACGATACACTCATCCGTCCCCACCACGGCCAACGACTTTGAATATCTCGCCATTATCTCGCCCCTTTGAAGACTTTTTTGAATCACCACCCGACTCTAGCAGGATTACTCGTGCATCTTTTGAGCCATTTGCTACTCGAGGTCTCCCAGTGCTGCTGCAAGCCAACTTGGTCTCCGAGGTGAGGGGTGTAACTGTCGCAAAAAGTCGACAACTAAATAAGATACCAGACCTCGTCCGACACGTATGAAATTACAGAAAAAGGATCTGCGGTACTTGAGGAGCTGGAGAAAAGGATGGCGACAGCAAAAGCTTCCATAGGTACGAAGCGCCGCGTGTCTGAGCCCAACAGCAACTGATATCTTGAGCAGATCCTTGGTCATCCTTCTTTGGCCCGAACCTTAGAGGAAGGCCTGATCGACCACAAGCCGCAGCCATATTCAGAGGTTCTCGAGCATCGCTCAAGACGCTCTGGACGGATTTAGGCACTTCTGTACACGAGGTCTGCCATTCGTGCGAATGGTGCCCACACGTTAAAGATATATGGTTGCTTTGCAGGTTGAAGAGCCCACCTACTTGCGGCCGGCTCCTGCTGGGTTCAAGTACCACTTGTATGTGTCTATGCAGGGTACGTTATTTGATAGGCTTTGATCTATGTTGATAATTCGACAGAGGGTTCTCAAACACTCTTACGCTGTTCCAGCTGCTCAACAACGCAACTTGAATATTATGCACTCACAAAGCTAGAGAGTCCTCCCTTGACTACGTCTTCTGAACCCGCCCACGTCAACGTTAGTCTCTCCGCCCTCCGACACCCCATCTGCGATGTATTCTATGCCCTAGTGACCGGTCCTGGAGCCGTACCTCATGAAGATCGTATTCGTGCTGCACTTCTTGCCTCCGTCAATGACCAAACCTCTTCGTCTCCGAGCTCTGTTCCCGCTCGTATACTAGTCGACGATGCGGCAAACCTCGCACTTTCGGGGCAACGGGCACGACACTGGTTTGACCGCCTACGCCTAAGCATCGAACAAGCCTGCCCACGTGTAATGGACGGCCGCATCGCTGAACTAGACCGTCACCCCGGACGAATATTCGTCCCGACAGCTCCTGGAACAAGCATGACGGGCGGCCCTTTGACTCTCGTTCCACACCACGGCCAAGCAAAACGAGGATATGTACAAGGATTTGTGCTTGGGAATTTTCGTACCGCTGGCACTACCCCCGGAGAAACCTGTCAAGCTTGCTACGGACCTTTGGAAAGAGTCAAGGCCTCGTGGGTCGCCAAGGTCGCGCTGAGCAGGGGTGAGACGGATCACGGAGGCGAGGACGGAGAGGTCACGGTTCGAGTGCTGGACCCTTTGCCGATGCTGGCTGCGCTCGCTGCGGCTGGGGTGCTAGTCTCGTAGCTATGCATGAATCAAAGCGTCCATCTGCGATGTGTTCATTTTCTGATCACTTGCTATCCTGCTTTGAATCACACTCCACCACTCAGTGCTTTATACTGGAGAAATTACGTTAAGCTGGAATGATAACTCAACTTTGAGATATGCGTTTCTGCCGCATGCCGGCGATCAACTGCAAACCGGTATCCTAAACCTTGTGGACTAGCGACCTCGAATTCGCACAGTTGCTGCGGCAACTTGCCGCCGGCCAGGAGACACATTGGTGTCAATTAACGTCAGCAGCGATGATCACGCGGGGCCGCCGCGGCCGAGCTCCAAATCAGGTCAGTGCCAAGCACAAGTCACTGCCTGTTTCTCGCGGCTAGATCATATGCGGCTGATGCGGACCAGCGTTCCTGGATCGAATCACGATCAGTCCTTCCGTCCACCAGCAACTCTTTATTCATGCGCCTGTTGGCTAGGCACGTACCGTGAATTTATGGCCGAAATGTGCGACTATCATATTCTAGGACAGCTTGGACCTGCCCGAGCGCTGCCGGTTTGCCCGCCGATGATGGACGCGGGAGTTTTGCGTGATATGCCGGAGCGGGGAAGGAAGAGGCAGTTGTGCTGAGTGCGGCGGCGGGCATGTAGGCGATGAGCTGACTATTGTTGCTGGCCGGCCGAGCGCGTCAAGGTAGCTTCTGACTCAAGAGGACCATATGGGGGGACAAATTTGTATAAAATGTGAGGCAAAAGTGCGCTGTATGCTCCATCATCTGCTCTCTCCTCACATTCAGCAGTGTTCTTCGGCCTTTTTCCACTACCATCGAGCATACCATGCCTAGCCTCAAGCTCCTCGCCGTTGGTGTTCTCGCACTCGCCGGAAACGCGCTCGCTGCAGGGAACTGCACCAAACCCGCGGTGCGCAAGGAGTACCGCACTCTGAGCGTCGCCGAAAAGGTCGAGTTTGCTCGCGCTCTTCTTGTGAGTAGATCACTGCTTGGCATGTTCACAACACTAACACATGGCTCTGCGCCGGTAGTGCTTGGGTACCAAACCGCACAGCTCGAAGCTCTACAAGACTCGTCTCGCTGGTGGCATCGCCCTCATCAACGAGACCGCCTCGTTCTACGATGACTGGGTCTATCTCCATATGGACACCAACACCAAGACGCACGTTACTGCTCGTGAGTTATTGCTCAGCTCGCGTATATCTTGCATTACTGACAGTATCCTCCCAGTCTTCTTCCCATGGCACCGCTGGTACCTCGACGCATTTGAGCGTACGCTCAAGGAGACCTGTCAGTTCAAGGGCACGATTCCCTACTGGGACTGGACCAAGGGTAAGATCATATCTCTTTGTGCTCTCATAACCCATATTAACATCTTGCTTCAGACGTGGCCAACATCAAAGCCGCCCCCATCTTTGAAGCCAACTCAACTTACGGCCTGGGCACCTGGGGCACTAAAGAAAGCGACTGGACTGTCACGGATGGCGCATTCTCCAAGATCATCCGTGCCTACCCCGTCCCGCACATCATTCGGCGCAACTACAATCCTCAAGTGAGCTCCCCCCGCTCCCCTCGCTTCGAGTTACTGACAGGCTGGTTTCGTTAGCCTTTCCGCACCAACTTTATCTTCCCATTCGAGTACCCGAACAAGGACAAGTACGCCAACGAAACTGCCACGCCCCAGGAAATGAACCGCATCATCGAATCGTTCGAGGGCGACTTTGACGCGTTTGGCGCCGCTGTGGAAGGACCTCGCGCCCAGGGTGTGCACAACGGAATACACTTGACTATCGGAGGGTACGCATTTCTTCACCAATATCACCTAATCCGGAGACTAAACACACCCAGTGATCTAGTGACATGTCTGATCCTTCGCCGACTCCTTCTGATCCTCTCTTCTGGCTGCACCACGCGGTATGTACACCGCTGAGCCCGAGATCTGATCTAGATTCTTACGCAATTGGAATGGTGAATAGCAACTCGACCGTATCTGGGCCAAATGGCAAGCTCGCCGTCCCGCCAACGCCCGCTCGTTCGGTGGAGGAACCATCCAGGTCTTGGAGCTCTTTGACGAGTACCCGACCGGTAAGCAACTTGATCACCCTTCCACTCCCTTTGCTAACCATTCCACCGACTAGGTCTCCCTTTCCCCGGCGCAACAACCAAATCCCTTCTTCCCGTCTCTGGAATGGAATCTGCGAACGTCCCAGTCGAACAAGTCATGAGCATCACCGCCAACTACAGCAATTCGGTGACCGGGTTCAGCGGTGGACGCTTGTGCTACGTCTACGATGACATGATCTAAGTTGTTCGGCCCTGGCCAAAATAGCGGGCTCGCCCGGGTTAAAGGCTCGCGAGGCTTCAAGTTTTATTATGGACTTTTGGGGTTTTGTCTGGGTTTAATAAGAATAAAATGTTTTTGGATCTTCTCTCGGCTTGAGGTTGCATTTTGATCATGGCCAAGATGGTGGGGGATACTTGTATAAGTTGCACGAGCTCAAGTTTATGATGGGGCATACAAGGGGCATTCGTCAGCCCTTGGGTGCTTGAAAAAACTGGAAACCCGCGCATATATTCATCCTTTTACCCTGTCCTGAACGGTATCAGACAACTAGATTCGGCCAACGAGAGAAGTCCTGACACTCTCAGACTCTCGTGTTGTCTTCAGCATATGGCTCAAATCACACTTGAAATAGCTCGTCAATATTTAGGTAGAGTGTCCACAAGGATACGTTTCACAAAAAGTGGCCAAGACCCATCAATCTCTAGCTTCGTTCCAGCATATCGCCATTCGATTACACGATTCCCAACTGGGGCATCTTATGAATCCTCACGCGCGCCCACAATCCAACGGCGGCAACAACCGGCGCGATGCAGTACACAATAATCTTTCCAGGGAGTGGGACGTTCAACCTGGCCCAGAGCGTGGTGGAACCCCCCAAGGCGACGGTGAGTAGTAGCATGGGGATGATGAGGTAGCCTAAAAGACTGTAACGAATATCGAGACTAAGAGGTTGCACGTGCGTGCTAACAAGCGCCAATCGGCTCACCGGTGCCACTTCCATAGAGCTTTGCCACGTTCCTCGCCACCAACCGCAACGCCCTTACCCCAAAGGGAAGCTGCGCCAACTGTGCCTTGAATCACCTGCCACACCGAATAGGTAAATCATGAGTAAAGAGAAGTAGAATCCAGTTTGCTAACCAATAGAATGAGTGTGACCAGCCCAATACGCTGTGCACTCATTAGCCAATGTACGTCAAGTATTGAACGCGGACCTTACAGAATGCAAGCTCGCAAAATGAGCCCACCCTATCCTCTGTTTATGATAAACAATAGCAATGGAGCCCATGAGGATGAAAGGTACGCCAAGTCCGAGCTGGTAAAGTTGGTGGCGAGTGCGGCCGGCTGCTTTGGACGCAGCACTCAGTGTGGGTTGGAGCGTAAGGACGCCCATCGTAAAGGATAATACAGCAAGAGTTTGTAGTGGCGGGTGAGCGGCAAAGAAACCGAGCTTTTCGAGGTCGGAAGAAAAGACGAGGTACCAAGTATACGCTACGATGACCTGGAATGAACCCTATGAGCTTTGTTGAGATACCGACCCTGGTGGACATACGACGGGAGGGACCTGTACCAGAATGTTAGAAGATGCAGCATACGGTGGCCAGAAGCTCACCAGCACTACAGCAGCCAGTGGGTTATCTCGAGCTCGTATCTCTTGCCGTTGCAGCACACTGTCAGTTACTTGACTGGTCACTTGACTGTCGTGCTGGGTGCGTGGTGGAGGTAACAAAGGTTGGCGTTCGGCGTCTCCGTTTTGCATGGTGGTCGTTTGGTGGTCGTGGCCGCTGGGTGGCCGACCAATCTGGGATGCTTATATAGGAGTTAACGGAGCTTGCTGTCGATCATCGACTGTGTGACGTCGAATGACACCCAATTGCGCGGTCATGTGACGCCCACCCATGCTGTATAGCACCACCAAATCGGGCTAAAATCATGACATAAACCACCAAGCTATAAGGCAAAATACCATTTACTTATTTATTCCCTAAACACTATCTTCTTAAAACACGGAGAGCTTAGCGGGTTGCGGCACTACCAGCTTGTCCACCTTCGTATCCAATCCCTCAGTGACTGCTTTTTCCACCTCTCTTGCCGCCTTGATCCCTCTGCCCACCACCCTGATCGTCTTGTCCACTCTCGTCATTTTCTCCAGCTTGGCCATTTCCCGCGCCTTGATCATTAACTATTTGTTCGTTATCGCGTTCTGCATCTCTTTTCCTACGTTCTTTGGCAAGCTCCTGTGATGTAGGTTTGTTGCCGCCTTTAGCTAATCCATGGTCTGGCATTCCCCGAGGCCTATATCTGCATGTGTCGAATTTAGAAGCAGCTCTAGGAGAGGAAGATTTTATTGGCACGCACTCGTTCTCGTATTCTTCCCGCCTGGAAACATCCTGGTAAGAACGAAACTTATGGTGTCTAGGGGAGTGTTCACATACGTTTGATCCGTCATGACTTTGCGCACTAGTTTCTAGGATGCTAGTTAGGCTTGGCAGTGTCTTTTGGACTTGATATGGGCGGGTTTAGAATGTTGTTGCTTTACGGGACTGAGAGGATGAAGTGTACAAGCTCCAGAGTCGAGGCAGCGAATGACCCAAGCCCCTCCAGCCATGTCTTTTAGATGGTTGCCACCCGTTATGCCGTCATGATGTAGCTACGATAGCACGCAAGTGTCGCCCGGAGAAGTCGGTTGGCCTCCGATATCGCATTCATCTCAGATGAATCGCCGGATAACTCACGGCTCTAACGCATATACTATATGCGTGTGCCGACGGCCCCAAACCCTGTTACACGCAGCAGCCTTAGAACCTGAGCACCAGGGCTAAAGTAGACGGAAAGGCTCCCCTCGACGCATGGCTCGCAGAAGGAAACCAGCGGTTCAACGCTGGACTATTTGGAAAAACTTGGGAAATTGATCTGACAATCGACCTGTTTTGGAAAGCCCCAGATGAGTAATTGGGATTTTGGTTCCGATCAAGAAGCACCGCTGAATGATATTCCCTATGTGGTATCACTGAGGGCGAGGACGCTCTAGAACCACCAGTCGTTTGAACACAACGTAAACACGGCTAGTTCTTCGCACCGTACAGCAGTTCGTCAGACACCCACAGAACACATACAAAACGGTGTACATCAACTCATTTAACACACTACCCACTATTTAATCCCTATTTTCCGTGGCCTCGTGAGCCTTGGATTCTACGTTCGCTGCCTTGTTTGATTCCCCTCTTCTTCATTCGAGATAGGATTTTCCGTGTCCAACGTGGTACTTTCCACGCTCGAGGTAAGGCTCTCTAGTGTGCTAGAGGTGCTCGTGGTAGGGCTATGCTCATTAGGATTTCCACCCTGCGCGCCTTGTGTGCCCTGCTTTTGGCCACCTTCAAGAGTTTCCTCTTCGAGTTGCGCTGCTTCCCTCTTCGCCTTTGCTCTTTTTGGGACTATATCTTCAGCGGTGCGTTCTCCAATTGTCTTCGCGTTGTTGGACTTCATCCCTCGAGGCCTAACTCTGTTTCATCGTTATCATGTGAACTGGGAAAGACGCGGGTTATATTGCTTCTTACTCATTATTTTCAATAATCTGTTGCGGTCTACGACGAAAAGGATTCTTCAACCGCTGTTTCCGCCAATACCGGGGATGCTCACATACATGATTTGTTCGGTCATCATCTTCACTAATATTTAGACTGGATGCTTGAGATTTCTTCGTAGACTCGGAAGACAATATGTCTGACTGGCGCAAAACGATCAGAAGGGGGAAGATACGAAGACACAACAGTGACCAACCAAACTTTAGCTTTGGGGGGAGACTTCGATGTGGTCAGACTACGCCCGATTCGCGTGTTTTATAGGGCCGTATACCATCATGCGGCCGGTATGGGGCTGTCTTCAGGCGCCCACGAGAGACGACCTATAATCAAGAAACCCTTGGTATGTCTATATCCTTTCTGTCACCCGGCCGATGCCTCGACCCACTCACCCAAGAACTTCGAAACTGGCTGGCCTGAGCAATTCCTGACTGCAAGCTTGGCACGAGGCGCATTCCCCGCAGTCATGT
>WSLM01000692.1:0-13369 GCA_019677335.1 Ceratobasidium sp. UAMH 11750 | reverse complement strand
AAATAATACAAGTAGCAGCGGGGATGTAGTCGCACCAAAGAGTGAGCGTCGGGAAATGTTTACATCTGTTTACAGCATGGTCAGTTCGGAGCCGGGCGATCCCAAACTGGGCGCATATAGCTTGATAAATTCCGTCGAGTTGTTTCACTAATACAAAGGCACCATCCGGACAAGGCCCATAGCATAGCTCTCCTATCAGTGAAGGGTCAAGCCCGGTTTTGTGGTTTGGTCTTGAGCCAAATAAAGCGCACACAACTGGTGTTATTCACTTGGCTGCATAGCAGCAACTTGGTCGATAAAAAGCACCCCAGCTTTCTTCTGCAAGTTTCCCTCGTATTCAAGTATATAGACCCCCATAGCTTTGCATCCCACACGGTTCGCGGCAATATCGATGCACCGCTGCCCAGTCCGTTACACTTCTTTTTGTATGGTATGCCAATCTCCGCCTAGCGAGATCTGCCCCCATGGGCCATGGGTCGAAGGGTGTGGTAGCCTACATTCCAGCCGATTTGATGAATACTTTTATGGTTCTAAACACCCCAATGGTTGCATAGAGCGCCGTTGGGGTAGAAATCGATAGCGAGGTTATACCAGCGAGCGCAACCGGTTTCTGGACACAGGGTGCATGGGATGGGATACAAACGAAATGAAAGCTGGGAAGACGGAAGCTCCTCGCTAATAGAACACCTTCGGTGCTTGAGCAAACGATTCCTCAGTGGACGGGGTTTGATTTGCTTGGTGATAGACCAGCATAGACGATCGAAACTAGTCCGAAAACTGCGCCGATGGTCTAGGCGCTTATCCAGTCCCTGAGCACCCCCGCGCGCGTAAAAGATGCCAAGAGCGCCCATGCTCCCGATGTGTTCAGGAGGTGACGCAAGATCTGGGCCTTGGCGCTCACGGGTTGACTATTTTTGGCCAACCCATTCGGCCTGAGCAACTATAAAGCAAGCAATGAGCGCCTGCTCCACTAACCCATCCTTCGTACCACCCGGCTCTAGTCAACATGATAATAGAAATGCCCACCGTTATCACCCTCCCAGAAAACTACGGATATGTTGCTCTGGCTGTTGTTAGGTGGGTATATGCCTAGCTGAACTAGTCCAACCAGCTGAGATGCAACGCGCTCCGGTTGTAGCACTGCGTTCTTGATAATTATGCAAATGGACCTTGTAAGTAGGTCCCGCAAGAAGGCTGGGATCAGGTATCCTCAGAGTAAATCGCATCACTACGCTCTTTCCCGCAAGACCGATTGTTATACCCCGTGCAGTGTATGCCGAGAAGTCGGAAATGGAAAGCAGCTTTGATGCTGTCAGGTTCAATTGCGCCCAACGTACGGCTCTTTTTCAGAGTATTTGGCCACTTTGGGATCATCTGTCTCCACAGGTGCACATCAGAATACACTCGAATTCATCCCTCAGGTTCTCTTTCTTGCCTCTTTTCTCGGTTTACGATATCCAATCGTGGCCGCGTCGTCGACAGCTGCATGGATAGGCGGTGCGTTTATATATTCTTAAAGCACCGTTGCCCGTAACTTAAATTTCGACTTTCTAGGACGTGTAATTTATACCTTCGGGTACTTCACCGGTGATCCAGCAAAGGTAGGCGCCGTTGTGGGTATAACTCGCACGAAAGTAACTAATCTCGCATTGTTCTAGCGTTTCAGATGGGGTGGATTTCTTATTCTTAGCCTGGCGTACTTTGTATTACTGTCGGGGTCAACATACGCCGCTGTTGAGCTGATTCTCGGCAAGTGGTGAGATTAAATGCGCCAATCACATGTAGCACATTTGGAATTTCAATAAAAAGGGTTTATCGGGTTAAACAAGAGGCTACAACGGGATCTTAAGATCAGCCAGTGTTCAAGCCTGGGTTAAAATAGACAGAATGTGCGAGAACGGACACGTCGACGATGAGTAAGTCGCCCCCACGTGACGGGGTTTCAGCCCAAAATGCGATGACAAATCATGTCAAACGCGGGAACTTGCTGACTGGACCTGCCCGACGCCGAGAGAGAGAGCGTACGCGTCTGCATAGCAGCGGCGACAGACGTGGCGACAGGAACAACAGCTCGTCTCATACTTTGACTCTAGACGATATAAAAGCGGTCACCGTTTGTCTTCTGCCCACCAACCCCAATCACGCCATCGACCCAGCTCGGACAAACATCCTAATTAGTATGTCTACTACTATCACCCTTCCAGAAAGCTACGGCTATGTTGCTCTAGCCGCTATGAGGTGACTACATGGTATTTTTGCTTCATTTGGCCTATGAGTATCTGACATCTGCTGCCTTAGCACTGGTTTCTTGACTCTCTGGCAAACCACTTTCGTGACCAAGGCTCGCAAAAAGTCTGGCGTCAAGTATCCCCAGAGTAAGGCGCATGGTTTTGTTCCTTGATTTCGTTTCTAATCCTTTTGTTTCTCACAGTGTATGCCGAGCAGGCGCAGGTAGACAAAGACCCTGAGGCTCTGAAGCTCAACTGCGCTCAACGTGAGTCGAGGTATAATATATGCGAATTTGTACCAACACACTGTTTGGAATAGGTGCACACCAGAACACCCTCGAGTCCTTGCCTCAGGTGCTGTTCTCCTTGGCTTTCCTCGGTCTTCGCCGCCCTATCCTCGCGGCGTCGTTGGGAGCTGGGTGGACTTTTGGTACGGCTTTCAACTGTAAAGCACCCCCTTCCCACTTCTAATACATCTCTCCTGCAGGGCGTATCTTGTATACCTTGGGATACAACACCGGCGATCCAAGCAAGGTAAGGGTGGTTTACTTGTGTCTCAATAATTCTCACTGAGGTCCCCTTGTAGCGCAACAGCCGGGGCGGGATCCTCTCCAGCGTTACGGGCCTGGCCTTGATGCTTAGCACCACTTACGCTGCAGGGGAGCTAGCACTTGGCAAGTGGTGATTTTGAAAATTTCCTTTGTGTATGCTCTTTTACGCTCCAGTGTAATATGGTAGTTTATGTTTAGCGCATACACCGGGGAATAATATCCCTGAGCATGCACACAGAGTCAATGCGGTGAAGCCAAAAGTTACGCAAATAGGTAAATCGCTATTATGACGAGTCGGTATATGCGCCATGAGCCACGTGCCCAATTGTTCTCCACAGCGTATCGAGGAGCGAAGGGTTCGTGGGGAGCACCGGGAGGGAGGGTGAAGGCGTGTTTTAGCTCTAACTAAGGTTTTTTTTAGCCTTAACCTAGCCGCGCTAGGCGCGATTGCCGACGGTCAGTACAGCTACAGTTACCAGCCACCCAGAGCCATTGCTTCCAAATTGCTGCCCACTTTGCTGCTAGTAAAGCCAAGCGCGGTTTCGCGGGTAAGCCTAACCTGTGTCGCCGCGGACCGGGCAGTGAGACTCTGGCGTCGTTGTTACAACCCCGGGCACGCACGGCTACGGGCGTTATGGCGCTTCAGTCCCGAAATCGCGCCATGTATCTGGCATAGTAACCTCGACGACTTCTGCGGGCGGACCCAAGTATACCGGAATTTAGGACGTGAACATCAGGTGGTTGAGTTTAGACGGGCAATAACGTGCATAAGCCTTGAGGGCAAGTACTCCGTCCACAACAAGCTCGTCGCGCGGAACGACATCCGAGAGACTCAACTGGGAGTCGACCTTCCCAGCATGGAAGCTATCGACTCGGCGACCTACCAGCCTCTTGGGCAGGTATTTGTCGAAATTTAGTCTTGTAACGCTAGTCCAATACTCTAAATCCGCATACATGCTGGCCACAGGCTACCGGCTCTTATGCCGCCGTTGACATGGATGCTCGTCTTAATATGGCTCAAGCTCCACTGGCAGTGATGGCTGGCGCAACAGGAACTTCAACTGCCACCACTATGTGCGGGCTTTCGCCTCGCTGCCGGGTGGGTCGGGGATGTCGCAGAACATTACTGGCAAGTTTGCTTTTTTGCGCGCGGCGGCGTTCCGACTAAAACCGATTCCTCAAGTTTAAAGTTATCATCCTGGCTTCTGTGAGTGAATGTGGTCGAGGGGAATGGGCTCACCGTTTGCGTAGACGCTGGTCGTACGACTCATATCCAGGCAATAGTTCAGACCGGGTGGGTCCACCATTATTTCTGGGAATATGTTGCCTGGTTTTGACTTTAGGCTTTAAACTCTGCGGCCTTCTCTAAAGGGCAAGTATATTGCGTTACGGAGTCAAGCTAGATACCCACCGGGTGGCGTTGGGCGTAGCTCGGGGACGTACGCCACAGCCGGCTGGGACAGAGGTTCGGACCGTAGCGCCTTGAGCTTACAGAGCCCCTGGACAGCCAGGTATCCTTGCCCTACCGCCGGGTCTCAACACATGCAATGGGGTTTCTCGGGGAGGAGCGCCGCGTTTGGCGTCGAGGTATTTGCCAAGTCAATCTGTTAGTACCGAGCTCATGAGAAACAGCTGCAGAGGTCTGAGACAGGTAAGTAATTCTGAAACACCTCGCTCTCGCTCGGCTAGGTCGCTCACCATGTGAAGTTAATAGAGTTGAGACCACACGCCATGTCAATATCCCCGAGCTCGGCTGCCTTGTGGGGTTCGAGCTCTCTATTTCCAAATTTCGATACGCTACGCACATTTTCCGCACGCGTGAATTCTCATGTAGTGCCTCGTAAATCAAAATACCTGAATTTTAAACTACGCATGTATTCAGTTCGTCAGAAAGCGGAAAAAGGGGGAAACCTACTGGGTTTTTATGTCATCGGGGATGACGTTTTACTTACCACATAGACCAGGTTCGTTTCAAAATGCTCAAGAATACGTAGTCGAGTCGTTGATACCAAAAGGCGGTGGATGGAATATGTATTTGTACTCACAAAGTACACTGACGATAGTACACAATGCTCTATCGACCTAATGGGCACTGGGCTGCGACGAAACAGCACGCCCAGTAATTAGTTCAAACTACGGTTCATGAATCGCCTCTTGGTGAAGCATAGCCACCACTTGCTCGGCTTTCCGGTCCCATCGGCGTAAAGGCGTTCGACAAGACGCGCAGCGAGCTCTTGGCGAACTTGCACGAGGTAGGAACGGAGGTAGTCTGTGTTTGGCGCGTCAATTTCTACGCATGAAGTAAAAAAAATGGAAAAGCACTTGCCTCCATCAAGCCTGCTTGCAGGTGATTGGTAGTGGGCGTTAAGGGGGAAGCCAGCGTCCCCAGGAATAGCAAATGAGTCAACCGCAAGCGTGTTAAGCAGCTTGGTGCATTCGATTTGCGTCGGAGGAGTGCGGGCGGCCGAGATCTTGGCGAGGCAGTCGGAAATAAAGAGAATGAGGACAATCAAGAGACGATCGGCTGGCCCTTTGATCTCGAAATTGCGGAACAAAGAATTGGCACGGAAGAGGTCGAGAGTCTCGTCGATGATATCCGGCTGCGAGGGGTCCGCCTCTGTCTATTGGTAAGGAGGTGCGGATACGCGTGCGGGCGAAAGACTTACGAAGAGGAGCTGGGCCTCGAATACGCGAATTGATAGGAAGAATAGACATGTTCCCTACTTGACGAACATCCGGCTCTTCATTGTAGGCAGAATGGTAGGCCTACACAAGAGTTAATTATACTGTGTTATGTGCCGCGATGACACTTACTGGCATGATGGTGGGAAATGGCAAGGGCAAGCGCCCCGGGCAGGCAACAAGGCACCGGCGATTACCTCAGCACGTGACATCATAGGTGTTGACACCGACAGCCTCTCTTCGGTTACGACCACAGCGCAGCCATGTCAGACCGCGCAATGGAGGACCAGGTCTCGCTCTTGTCGACAAGGTCCGTGCGGCCGTCGCCGGACACCCTTACGAGTGAGTATATCTTGAAATGAGCAATGGCCTTCCTGACGCTGTTTCAGAGCTCATTAAACGCGTTCGGGCACTCACCTTGACGTTGTTGCCGTTGGAGGTCAGCCCCGAGGAAATCACGAATCCCACTTCTCGTATCACTACTCCTGCGGTGATCTCAGCCTATATCGAAGCAGCAGGAGACTTTGGCGAGGCTGTAGGTTCAGCGTCGTTCAGACGGTATAAATCCTTACTAACAAGTTGTGAAGCTTCCCTACTGTCTTTTGCGCGCCAGGCAGTCGTTTATGTGGGGTCAGTGCTCGCCGGACCATTTATGTCACCCGTTTATTAAAGTCCTTGCTACCAGATGCCAACCACGACACGGCCGACTATGGAGAGAACATCGGACGCGCCATAGCCTGCGAGACGCTCGCTAGGCGGATGTTACACACGATTCCTTCAGAACGTCTTGACGACATTATGTCAACCCGTTTTCGGCATGCCGAATGGGACGGTGATCCAAGTGCTTTGAGTTCAGCACTCGAGCTTGCGATCGACCAACGCGCGTGAGTATGGTTCAAGTGCCTTCGTTGTCCCCTAACCCACTCCCACACAGGGCTATCTTTTTGTCCTGCTCGGAGGCCCAAAATGGTATATTTATATGCAATCACCCCCATATATACATCATAGTTTAACCGCCTGTTTAGTGGTCGAATCGTTGTGGAGAGGCGACTGGGTCCAGGTTAACAACGACAACAACGATATTGACTGTAAGTGCTTCTGGGGTCCCGGAATATAGTCTTTCTGACCATTACAAGACGAAGAATACAAGTTCAAGCACGATGGCTCTTTCTGGTCTCACCTCGATCCCTCTCGGCTTTCGGTTCCTAGGTGAGCTAATTTGTGCAGGTAGGATCAAGAACCATCATAAACAGCGATCTGTACAGGTACCAAAACGCATTTCGCATTTGCTTATGGTAAGGTATACTGTGTCCGCCCATATAGACTACATTGACAATCACATGTAGGCTTCTTTTCCTGTTTATCTACTCCCGAGCTAGTAAGTTCACGTATCAATCCATTTTGCACGACTCACCCTTGGTTCAGTTCAGCAGCCCATTGAACAAAATCGCCAACCTCGTCATCGGTTGGACGAATGGGAAGTTGCGCTGTACGTACAGGCATTTGCGTACGCGATGGAAGGTGCGTGGTAGTACCTTTACTATTGGAAAAAAATTGAGAGTATTTGTAGAGTTCCACAAGCTATACAAGATAGTCCGTTTCTTTACCTGGCGGGCTTTCAACTTTTGGCGTGTGGTTTCGCTTGTGACAGATTCCCTCATAATTACCGCATTTGTCCTCCGCATCTGGGGTCTCTACACTCCCGACGACAACCAAAGCTCTGCGTTGAAACTGAGGAGCTTCCAAGTGCTGAGCTGCGTTAGCCCACTTATTTGGATGAGTATGCGATTCTTTATTGGTACCGTCTTCTTCTAAGGATGTTGAATTTCTGCCGGCAGAACTTGTCACCGTCGTCGAAGGTTTCAAGTATGTTGGTACCATGCAGATCTGCGTCTCCCGAATGTTGCAAGAGTCTACTATATTCTTCGTGGTACGTACACCTGCTTGATACTCTTGAGGCACTCCCAAAATTTGGTCTCTGGTAGCTTTTATCTATTCTAGGTATTGGTTTCGCTCAGGGAATGTACGCTTTGGACGCCGCCGACGGAGTTACAGGTTTGTACATAGGATTAGTCTTCGAATACCACGCTCAGACTTCTTGCAGAGCATGGTATGACTGTTGTAAACACTTTGCTTCAAGCTTTGCTCCAGGCTCCGGATTTCGAGCAGCCTTCCGTTAGGTTCGTACCGTCGCCGGGTTCATTGATTGGATACTAACGGTGCTTCTGCAGCTCTTTCGGTCTCGTTCTCTACTATATGTGAGTTACTGAACTCGTATTGTACAAAAGAGTCAGGTTTTGAGATGACTTCATCTAGGTGGAACGTTGCGACGACCGTCATCCTGCTCAACGTCCTTATCTCGTTGTTCTCGTCGGCTTACGATGATGTGCGCACCTTGAGCAATTATGACGGTTGTGGAGCTAACTGCCGTACAGATCACCGATGATGCTGAGGCCCAATTCCTAGCATTTTTCGCCGAGAAGACGATTGGCATGATTCGCGGTAAGCATCATTTGGTTTCCCACTGGGTGATTCCTACTGATGCAAATTCTACAGCTCCTGATAGTTATGTGTGTAAGTGGGGCTTGTGAGTTGCCCTTGAACTATGGTCAACCTTGCTCCACCAGATCCTGCGCCTTTCAACATCATCGAGGTGTTTTTGGTAGCTCCGTTCGAGTAAGCCAAATTACACAAACTTTCAGTCGGCTCCACTCGCTCACAACTACGTTCCAAAGATTGTGCCTTAGCCGCAAGGCTTATGCCAAGGTATTTGCCTCCACTCCCACCCAAGACGTTCAACTCCTGAAACCCTGCCCAGCTCAACCGTAGGGTCATGCTTGTTGTCTTCTTCGTCCCCCTTGCCTTGATCTCGCTTTTCGAGTCCCATCTCGACGTCCGACGCAACGTATTCATGCGTCAGATGTTTACTGCTGCCCAAGACGGCGAGGAAGAAGACCCCGAAAATAGGGATCCGCAGGTCGAAAATGAAGATGGGATGAAGATCTCGAAGAAATCGTTTGATGAGATTGTCAAGGCTTTCCCGAACTCGTTCCTTGTGAGTGTTGACTCATTTGTAGCGGCAATTTGATTGGAGGGCTAACGCGGATCGTTGGTGTTATAGTCTAGCGAAGCTACGATCATAAATGAGCTCCAGAACTTGAGACACCGGATGGAAGAGTTGTTCATGCAATTGGAGGCGAAGCGCACAACGAGCGACTCGACGTAATCTCCCAATTGATACCAAGTACTCCCGCATATCGGACGGTTTCTACTTGGTTTATAGCTAACAGTATGTCCGCTGAATATTTCCCGAATGTAACCAGGACTCGTTTTTGCTGTTTTCTTGATAACGCTTCTTAACGAACAGCCAATGTAACACCAATAGCTATGCGAAATGCATCTAAATAAACTTCTGTTGTTTCAATCTATTGCAGTTCGCTGCCTCTAAGGTTCCGGTTTCCCTCGGGGCGACAATACCACCGCTAAAGGTGCGTGGTCGCTGGCGCTAACTCGCAGTCGTGGAAGCCCATCTCCAAGTGCCTCCGTTCGTGGGGACTTGAGCGCATCAGCAACTTCAAGTGTGTTTCCTTTGGAGGGGTCGATAATGAAGATATAGTCTGTCCGTGATTTCGCTAGTTATCAGATGAACTCGAACTATGTAGAAACGTATTCACCCAAAGTTGAACGCCAGTAGTGCGTAAAACACGTCCACATGGGCTCATACCCGCCTTTCCGCCCTTGCATGGTGGGGTCCCGAGCGGCTAGGACATTGTCCGCCTCGCCCGTCGATCCAGCACACTGGCCCAAAATCTCCTCATATGCGCTCCTCGTCTCGCCTCCAACCTTGAACAACTCGACCATCTCTTCGTTTGAAAGGAGTCCGTCTTTTGGCTCTGCCAGGCGCGCATCTTTAATCCTAGTTGCCACGACAGGCTCGTCTCCAGCTCCCCTTTTGAGGTCTGTACGCACAGCTGCGCCCGAACCAGCCGCTTCGTCGTCGTCGTCTGCGTCTGTTCCGGTTCGGGGTGTGCGTGGGACGGTTGGGTCGAGCGAGACGTGTACCACGCGAGAAGAATCGAGTTGTGTGTATTGTTCTGGGGTGAGAGGCGCACCGCGGAGGAGGGCATAAGCTGCTTCGTCCGGTTGGAAGTTGAAGTCTATCAATTGTCGAGGTTGAGTGCTGTCGTTCAGGGCAAGACCACAGGGCTGGAATTACCTCCAGCCATGATTATGGATGACTCTGGGGTGCCGTGCTGATCTCGAAAACGGAGCGCTTCACGCCTAAGAATCCCAGCTTGCCTAAGAAATCGAGTGTTAGCAGGCGTTGAATGAGTACTAGGTAATGCACCTTGCTCGTTCGTATTTGTACCTTAAATTAACAAATACTTTGTCACGGGTGTCCAACCGAACAAAATTGAGCACTCACAAGCCGTGCCAGAAGAGATGGGTGGTCGCCACAATCACTGGTGCTGCTGATGGATTGGCTCGGTCCTGAAGTGCAACCAACAGCCCGATGTTCCTTGTCCGATGAGTCAACCCAAAACGATTCGCGCCGTCCTCATCGGAGGTTTCTTGTCGCACTGATTCCTCGTCGTAGAAAACAACTCGCTCTGCGATCCCTTTGTATCTGGAGGTACGATGGAGTATCATGCAGCCATGCTTCTTTCCGCGGCCACATCCAAAGGTTTCTGAAAACCCAGCTTCGTGAAAAGTGGGGAGTAGTTTCTCCTTGCTGTCGACTTCCTGTTTCACAATAAGTTGGTCCCCTTCAAGCCCAGCCAGTAAAACGTACCTGCAGGCAGAATATGTCCGCCGCGTGTGATACGATCTCCGCCAAGATCATAGGGTAGCGCTGTGAGGTTCGCAGGCAATCACTCCCAGGAAATAGATCCCTCCCTATACGAAATGTAAGAATGAATCACTGACATAGGTTACTGAGAAACGCACTGACGAGAATTTGAGCGAGTATCTATTTCGATGATTAAGACTGAGTCGCATATGTTTCATAGGCCAAGTACTCACGTTCCATGTTGCTACTAGAGTCGAGCCGTCCTTTCTACCACCTCCATGGAGCCATTCTCGAGCGAGCACCTTTGCCGCCGGGTTCTTCAGCAACTTCATGTAACTGGGTTCATTGTTCTGCGACGATGCGGCCGCAGCTGCAGCTTCCTTCTTCTTTTTTCTCGCAAGGGAGAGAGCCTGTTGTTCGGGCGTAAGATGATGCACCATAATTCCTGCGAGTGCCTTGGCCTGTATGGCTGGAGGGGTAGACCTAAGTCGCAAGACAAGTTCACCACAGAGCCTTGCAGCACGTTGAAACGTCTTGGGTTGAATATGAATCCTTGGTAGCAATAAAAGTTCTCGAACAAAGTCGCCCGACGGTTCTTTGTTGATTAGTGAGCTTACAAGCTAGGCTCAGATGGAGGTTGCCTACCGGTGTGATGGTAGCTGGTGACGGATTTGAAGAATAAGTGGTGAGCACAGCCACCATAAAAGATGTGGCTGGTGGCTACGCCCGATAGGTTAGTTAAGCCAACTGGCGCGCTACAAGTTTACCCTTCTGAAGGGCTAAACAGTGATGGTTGTAACTGCACTCGAAAGCAATGGTTTGGTCTCGTCAAAGCGATTACGTATAATACATTGTTCCAGCCCTCAATCAGGACATTTAGATCCACTCTAATGATGGTCATTCTACCACGAAACTAGTCTTCCCAAGTTGCTTCCTCAAGTCAGATATCTGCTTGAGCAAGAACTTCTCGAATTGGCCTTCGTTATGGATCCCTGCGAGCAAAACGAGTGTAGCGACAAACGCCTCCTTGAGATAGGCAAAGGAGAATCCAGCGGTCTGGTCGGCAACCTTTTCGACGAGCGAATCAGGGAAGCTAACTGAACGGGTGGGAACTGGGTTAGCCCGAGTTACCGAATGCTAGCGGACTGATACATACTGTCTTTGTTATTTTTGAGTTTACGCTGCCAGTACTGTGCGTATTGGACTCTCTCGTCCTATGTTCAAATATCCGTTAGCGCCCAGGTTCCTATTGAACTCGCTTCGCATAAACTTACTCGGTTCGGCGCGGAGAAGGTGCTTTGATACAAACCGTATCAGGCCATACAGTTCACGTTAACGCATATAAGATACTCACTACTTGCGATCAAATCGTGAAGGGCGGTCCGACAAACCCGGGTCCAGGCGCTCGAAGTGATTCGTCGTACCAAGGATGAACAGGCCGTCGTTGTTTTCGAGGCCATCAATTTCGTTGAGGAAGAATGAACGGTTTTCATCGTTGATCAATGCATCTAACAATGCGGCCCGTTAGTGGAGGGTTGTCACAAAAGGAATGAGCCATACCCAAGTCCTCGAGGATAAGAAGGCAAGGCGCCTCGCGGCGGGCCTTTACGCATACACTGAGCACACAAAAGCTGATCAACAAAGGGCGCGACTTACGCGTCCGAAAACTTCTTTCATTGAGCCTTCTTCTCCCATCCAACCTTTAAGTACCGTAGGTAAGTAGTCTGTCCACGGCAACCCACATGTTGTCTACGTACTCTTGAACGACTTGACGTATAAAGCCGGGTGCTTTGTTGATTTCATCAGAGCTTTGATAGAAATTGTCTTGCCGTTTCCTGCAAGGGGTGATGTTAGCACGTTCTACAGCGCATAAGGACAAGTACTAACCGGGCGGACCCAGGAATATGACACCCCTCTTCCAAGGGACAGCGAGTTCATGGTAGATTGCTTCACTAGCAAAGAAGTTCTTAACGTCCGATTGGATCTCTTGCTTAAAATCGGGAGAAAGGATCACTGCAAATAATAAAATGGTTAATAGTTGCGGAATAGGTTCCCACCAAGCTTCACTCGCCGTCTTTCCAGTCAGATTTTTGAACTTCTTCCCAAAGAGCGTAATCCTTTTGCCACATTCCGTTGTTGAAGACCTAGCAGCGGTTGAGGCTCAACGAATTAATTTGCACACGGCAAGCAATAGCGCACCAGGACGGAATCTCCAATTGCACCCTGGCTGTATCCGGAGGCCATAATCAGTGCCAAAGACGCTTGTTCGTCCTTCCCTTCTTTCAATATAAAGTGTTGGGTTACATCGCCATATCCCACCGACCACTGAAGTATGGTCAATCGTAGGTGCTAATGAAACAAACTGATCTACTCACGCTGGCAATATACACAATAAACTTCTCCTCCTTCCATTCCACGTTGAACCCACCGAATCGGATGCTACGAACAATTTGACCAGGCAGGTCGCGACGAGGTGGAGGAATGAACGCGACATGAGACTGGAGCTCGACCCCGTCCATTGGCTTCCACATGATACCCTCCATGTTGAGTATGTTAATCTGCCAGTCGTCGGTAACTACCAATGAATGGTCTGGGTAATGTGAAAGCAGGTAGTTGGTACTGCAGGCTTGAGTTAGTGCGTGCGTCCATAGGGTACTGGTAGACATACAGGAATGTGTCCGTGTCGACACGAGAGCTTGAGCCTGAAAACCAAGGTCGATCAGAGTCGATCCCCATGGTTGTAACGGAAAGGCTTACAGTGCTTCACCCATTCGTCGAATGGCCCTCCCTTAGGTACCGGTGTAGGGTGAGCAATTGGCCCCTCGTAGGCTTCATCGAGGTTTATAGTAACAAAGTGCTCCTCAAGGCCAGCCCTTGCTTTTGCGCCTTGTGGCCCAGCATTGGGACGCGCAGGTAGATAAGTGAATGGCCGGGAGAACATGGTGTCAATGGTGGGGATGCTTGTGGAGACCTAGCCGTCGTGCAAGTATATATACCCGCGTCGTGTGTAGGGGCGTTTCTAGAGCGTTCAATCAGCGCAGCTGTTGCCATCAGGCAGGTGAATGCGTGGACTAACGTGGATATGCCTCTTCCGGGACAGGGAAAGACACCGCCTCAAT
>WSLM01000691.1:0-10867 GCA_019677335.1 Ceratobasidium sp. UAMH 11750 | reverse complement strand
CACAGTTTTTGATTACGCCTCGATGCTATGCTGTTGCCCGCATGTAGGTGTTATTTCAGTTTGATCGTAATATGCATGCAACTCCCTCCCTGTTCCAGGTAGGTCCTGCATAGTCGTCTACCTTACGGCCGCTCGCCTTATCCAGTAGTTGACTACCTAGCTCGTCTGGATTCATGCCTGAGTAAACCCATCGATGTCTATTTATGGAGGCTAGCCGCGACACTCGGCCTACATTAATATTTATCAACTTTGCATTAGCGCTAGTCTAGCTTGGCTTTGTTGCATGCCAAGCAAGCCTTATGAAGCTTCTTCCTCGTAGTGCTTGCGCTGTGCGGGGTTAGGATAGCCTCCGGCCCTCCGCTTTGCCGGGCGAAAGGGCAACAGCTCGAACACCACCGCCCGCCTAGTCTTCAGCATCATGTCAAGTTTGCCGCAGCACCGCCCGAACACCATCTACCGTAACGATTTACGAACGTGCTCTCCACCACGGCTCATACTAACCGCGCTCGAGCCACGGTCAATCTCGGTGGCCCTTGCTTGCTCCAACACGCCCACCGCAACATTTCACTAGATCCTCGTCAAGCTCCGAACTTTCCGGAACCTGTGCTCTCAGCGTTACCGGCCCGCCAGGATGGGAAGGCGAATAACTCACGCACATGGATGTGGCATTCGAAACTATTCGAGCTGGGACGCAGCGGGGCTGTGTGCTAGGCGGGACGCGTGGCCGATTGGACTATCTGGTTATCCCGCTCATGAACCTAGTAAACGAGACGAGGAATACCGCGCTCGACGCACATGCGGGTAAAATGCAAATCTACCATGCGAGCCTGGGGTGTATATCCCATGTATCGTACCTGTAGGGGTCCAATTGACCGCCTGTTAGCTTGTATGCTTTCTTGTGGCTTGGCCATGAGGGGTCGTTACAGGGAATAAAGATATAGGTTCAGCTTGTAGGGATAAGATGTTAGATACAAATATTTGATTCGGTTTTCTTTCTTCGATGCCACCTCTGCAGCTGAGGATTCCAGGTCACTAGCCCTGTAATTTGTATATTTCGATGTACGTGCTGGGGTTTAAAAAATCGGGTAAACGGGGAGAACCAGAGGTGATTGCGGGAAATAGGTGTATCTCTTTTTATCTTTACATAGCCGCCATCAACATTCAAGCATTGCTTGGTCATGTTTATCTCTCGGAACTCACCGATATCAACGACCACCACGCGCACACATGGACACCACCCTTGACTCGAAGCTCCAGCTAACTGCGGGCCGGCATCGTATACATTGATCTCGGAGCACTCTGCCTTCTCTCCTGCTTGCCCCCAGGTTTTACTTTGTCCGTCGATATTGCAAGATGGTTTCCTGCAAGGCCAAATCCAGAAACTTGGTTCTTGCGATAGTCTTTGGGGCGTGGGGCTCTTCGCCAGTCGCAGCTTTCCCAACCCCAAGCGATGTTCGCGCAAATACGACAGGACATTTGATTTTCAACACCGTCTCGAGTCTTTTACAGCACTGGCCAAACACTATTTACCGTAATGGTGCGAAGTCATCTTTTAGAACAAAGTGCAACCCACACTGAAGGATTTCTAGGACACACATTTGTCCCAGCTACCATTCCCGCTGGTACTCTACTCCACCATTCCCGAACGAGCCACGACCCACCACCTTCACCAGAATTCTTCGCCTTCGACCTCGAACATTCCTATATCTTCTGCTTCTGGGCTCCTTGTGTGATGTTCAATTATGCAGCCAACCGTGATCTGCGGGTTGGATATTTCGATGGAACAAGTGCAAGCACTTTGGCTGGCCCTCGTGACTTTCAGGATATTTTGTTCAACGGCAGATTTGTGCCAGACGGAGAGTATAATCCTTGGGTCCATGCTGGTATTAACATGTGCGATTGGGCAAGTAAAATTGGCTTGGATGGGATTATAAGGTGAGTATTACGTAGTAGGCTGGTATGAACAATCATAACCAACGATTTATCCCACTCTCTAGGATGGAACCTTCTTTGTAGGTACTTGTCCTATTAGCGGCTACTGAAACTCATCGACGGCTTGCAGCGAAGCTATCTTGTGCAACATCAACGCCGATCTCAGCTTGATTTCTAAACTAGAACTCGTTTACCCCGAATCGATATTCTCCCCCGACACACTTGGCCCGAACTTCGGCACTGCTGGGTTACAACTTAACATTTTGCACCCTCGGCACCTACAGCAACAGCCGTATTTCCCGCCTCCTACTATGCCTGTTCGCCCTCCACCGCCTGGTTGGAAGGGCAAACAACGGAATCACCCGGAAATAGCGTTCGAATCTGTTCGGGCTGGTATGTGGCACAATCGCTCGCCAGGCGAAAGCCGTATTATACTCGACTACGCGGGTATTGTCTCAGCTTATGACGAGACATATACCAGTCTGGTGACAAGTAGGCAAATGGTACCTCGGTCCAAACATCGGTTAGGCAATATTTCTGTTGACGACCGGGAACTCCTCAAAGCCGAGGTCCACGACGTCCTAACTCGGGAGCACTTGCCGGCTAAAGTCAACTGGCAGTCACTATTTCAAGCCGTCGTGGACCGGTACGCCGAGCGATTAGAGGACTTCCGCTATATACTACGCCGGACGGACCTGAACCCTGCGGAGCTTGCTGCGACCACAAGACACAAAGTCCTCATCATGCTTGCCCCATATATGGTCCTGCCTCAGGCGAACTCGGGCCGAACGCGCGAATCGTCCGCACCACATGATTTATTCCAGCAGAACCCCCTTAGTGCCAAGAGCGCTCAATCCGAGCCAGATGACGATTGGTTTGAGCGTATCTACGGCGCTTGCGCCGGCTACGCAACGGCTGGCGTCCGACACAAAGGAGATCTTACCACGCAGGAACAAAGACTCTTGGCTAGCGTGAACCGTGTACAAAGCGCAATATGTTCATCCTTGACGCATATATGGTCCACCGCTTTCGATTCTGAAGACAAACCTGTCTTTGCCGGAAGGATGGTCGCCGCTTGGCTGGCTGAGGTGGAAGAATTGATGGAGTGGTTAGATTGGCATATGTGGGTCAAGTGCGATCCGCCATGTGGAGCTGGGGTGCGTAGGTATTGTAGGCCGCGATCTTCGCATACTAACTCTAGCCCAGACACAATGCGTGCTTACAACCTGGCCCTGGGAGGTCCGAACAGGAGAGGAGGATATTGGTCCAACATGCAGAGACAAGTTGCTTTTGTACTAGATATTCCAGCCTGGTTAGAGTTAATTTAGGAATCATGGCGGTAGGAGAAGTGAAAGGAAAAATCCTCTCCTGTCCTTTCTTATAGGCATTGTACAGTATCAAAGAGTTTGAACGTGTTGTTCAGTCGGTAGCATAGGTTTATATCATAGTCGTGTGTGGATATTCGGTTCAACTACTCTCGCATTACGTTGGCTTATAACGAGCATACGAGGTTTGTCAGGAGCTGGCGAGGGGGTGCTGTACTCTCAGCAATGTTTTGAGTATATACTGCCCTGTTCGTCAAAGTATTCATATTTCATACTGACCAACACTATATCAATGACTTCGACATGTACGGTCCATCGAGCTCATAGCCAAGCCTCCTATAGTAGTCCCGTGTGCCAACGCCTGCCAAGAGCACACGTGAATGGACCACTTGGTTCAGGAAAGGGCTACATACCTGAAATAACAGCAAGCTTTACGCTCCCATGCTCTTCTCGGGCAATGCGTTCCGCCTCCTCCATGAGCAATGTGCCAAATCCCTAATGAACGAATCAGAAATACGCTCCAGGTAACTTACTGAGCACCGACCTGGTGCTGAAATTTAGTAGGGTCCCGCCCGTGCACTGGTACCGCCGTCCCGTAGACGTGCAACTCTCGGACAATGCTAGCCCCTCCATCGCCCTTGTCGACTAATTCGGGTCGGAAAGTTCCTTCTTCGGAGCACTTGCGAAGTCGGAGTAACCCAACTAGTATATCCCTCTGTGGATCTTCATACGATAAGAATGTCTCCCATCCACCGTTGGCGGCGTAGTCTCGGCGCAAGAGCTCCACGGACTCTGGCCGTACCTTGTGGTGTATCTCGTGGATCTAGATTCAAACACGAGGATCGGGGGTTAGAGCCACGATCAACCTCTCGGAAGAATTGGTGAGCCACGTACACCGACTTCGCGGAATCGAACATCTCGACACTCTGCACCAAAATCCTTCATTCGCTGTAATGCAAGCTCCCGTAGGTTCCCGGAGTTCTCGCATCCACTTGTGACCAACGGTAGCGGTATGTCTCTACGAATGGCGAATCAAAAGGAAAGTTTTGGATCTTTCCTTCGAAAGACGCACCTTTGCACTCGGTAAACGCGGGTCCACGGAGGCACGAGTGCAAGAATTCGGGCGACTACATCGACCAGGACGTTTGGGGTATAGTTCTTGTATCGACCGGTCCGCCAAAGTTCATACAACCCGGTGCCTCGAATAACAAGCGTCGGGTATATCTTCAGGCCGTCCGATCGAAAAGCTGGGTTCTCGAAGTACTCCTATTTTAGGAATTAGCATATACCCCAAAGAATATAAAGTACATGGGCTCGCCTTGAACTGTTCCATGTCTCGTTCTACTCCTACATTTGGTAAATCGGGCATCATGTGTGCAACGACTTTAAACCCGGCGTCTTTTGCAAGGTGGAAAGATTCGGAAACAGCTCGGACGGTATGACCTCGGTTTGTATCTCTCGCGACGTCCTCGTACACCGATTGGACCCCAATTTCCAGGCGCGTGCACCCATACCTCAGCAGCTGACTATCGAATTCGCATGAGCGCCGCTCAGCGACCACAAGTCGTCATACCTCAGATGCGGGCGCAGGCAATAGTCCGGCCTAGTCTCGATTGTAATCCCAATTGCTTTTGACTTGCTTCTCTCCGAATAGCGAACCGCCTCGTCGACGTTCGTTCCGGTGAATCCAGATAAGGCATTATGTAGCTGTGCCACAAATGCGTTCCGATAGTCCTCCGGCATAGACATGAACGTGCCGCCCATAATGATGAACTCAACCTGGAATCGAAAATATAAAAGGGACCTTTCTGGGAACACAACAAGGCTTACCTTGTCGATGCTATGCCCAAGACTTCGAAGTTGATCTACTCGTCCCCTCGTTTGCTCGTATGGATCATAACGAGCACGAATCGCACGCATACTCGTTGGCTCATAGCCGGTATAGCTCTGGGTGCTATAGTCAAAATCCGAATCCGGGCCACCTGGACAATATCTACAGATGTCACAATAAGACTGGTATACTACCATGGTAGTAGCAGCTTACACGCAGATATTGCCCGTCATTGCGATATGCGGGCACCTATGCGGCTTGCACATCACCGCTACCACAGCAATCTGTGGGGCACAAAGTCATTGCTGCTAGATCGCGAACAGCTCGGAAAGAACGCACCCCACTAGCCGTTCGAATCGGTCGGGCCTTGAGCTTCGGCAACAAAGCCTTCTTGTGCTCCTCCGGTACAGCGCTGATAATATCAACCAGTCGGGGGACACCGCCATAACCCAACTGTTTGCACACCCTCGCCTTGATCTCATTTAGGGATACAGTCTTTTTCGCATTGTTGGCGTCAATGAGTTCTCGGGCGATCGCTGAGCAGCATCGGATAAGTAGCTCTGCCTGGGATGGACCTGAAGTCGCATTATTCTTGAGATTCAAATGAAACCAAGTAATAGGGACCTTTTTCAGTCGTGGCTACAGGCATCACGATTTCCGGGATGACTAGAGCTTGGTGGTTGGACAGTCAAATCCTGGTTCCAGAACCAGTGATATAACACTAGAAAAATATGCGACCCAGATAGATTCGATATCGGGCTACAGTAGCCTCAAGTCAACTCGAAACAAGAGTAACCCACAGAAGCCGGTGGTCGAATAAGCAACCCTGATAAAAGTCGCATTTCGCTTGCAAATCCTTCAAGCGAAGCCTGCCCTAAACAAGCATCTATATAAACTCGAAAAACAGGTCAACGAAAACTTCAACAGATGAATGGCTCTGTTATACTGCAACCCCTTTCCGCACGACTAATCATGTTGTTCAATGGAATGGCTACGGAGACCAAAGAGCGGACAGGAGTACTTCTTTGGCTGGCCCTTTAGACATGGAATGAAGTATGTCGGTCACCTGGTATTCCAACATCTTGTCTTCATAACATTGTATACTTTGACCATGTACTCAATTCAATGCAAACAATCCATTAGCATTGACATAATCTCCATAAACGTCGCCCTCTCCCCATCCGAGATCTCGTCGTCTTCCGCCTCGTCTGCGAAGTTCGACGTAGGTTTGCTTCGCTTCAACGCGAGGCCAACAATGACGGGGCGCCTGCTTAGTTGCCCTGCCTTTGTCCAAGCAATAGCGGCCGCCTAATCGACGAATATTCAGGAAGAACCTGACTTTCCCACAAACTGCCCGGCTCACCTGTGCAGCGTAAAGGTTGAACAGCGTCACGCTCCGAGCATCAGGTGGATGCCCAAGTAGGGGCGTCAGTGTGGTCGCTGTAGGCGGAGGTGGGAATGCTGGGAGAGGCGGAGGGGGGAGTAGGGGTACCGAGGAAGGTATTGACGCCTGGATCTGCGGCGAACATTTTGCTCATTCTGTGTTTCTGGATTGATAAGTGACTAACCAGACACCCAATTTTACCGAGCTGCGTGATGAAAATTACGATTCGGTCGCCGAACGAGTGCACGACCAGGTTTGTCGGAACTCCTTGGATCTCTTGAGCTCTCTGTATGCTTGCCATCACTATTTAATCACCAAGCAGGATTGTGTTACCGCAACACGTGGATGTTGAGGTGAAAAGATGTCACAGGGGAAGGCGCCTGGCGCCTAACGAGAGCGCCCACAGTGCATATAGTCTTAAGCTTATGCATATAGCCCCAGATTTCAGTTCAAATGGGGCTCAAAAAAATGTGCAAGTCAATAACATCTCTTTGTCAAGGAGTGAACCCTTGCAATGTGCTAGGGTTAGGCCTTGGCAGGCCACAAGAAAAAATAGGATAAAAACCAAAGTGGTTTCTGGCCAAAAATTGCTCAACCCCTTACGGGGAGGAGACGGGTATGGTAGTTAATTTGCAACCAGCAATCGCGAAATCTCGGTAAAAACCTCACTGATATTCGCTTTTTGTACCAAATTAGGAAATTATCATCTGCACACATGTGAAGTGAGGACTATAAAGACTTACCGCGTGCCCGAGCACAAGAGATAAGGGTCACGAATCCCTCCAAAGTCTTTAAGTAGCTATCGCGAGCGCACGGACCCCATCGATCTCCCACAAAATTAGTCAGGTGTTTGTGGGTATTGGTTGGCCCTCGTTGGTATCGTCCTCGTGGAACGATGTCTGCATATACGCATACCCCAGCCAACTTACTCTGCCTAATGACCGGACCGCTCGTCCCTGTCCCGTATGAAGGGCTAAATTCTTGGCAATAAACTTGTCAGCAGTGACATTTCTCCGCTTCAATAACCAACCTTCCCCAGAGACGGCCTCGTTTGATCTCGAGGCAGGTATGAGGGGCTCAGCGACTTCGCAACAGCTAAGTGCAGCCGAAGCTGCCTAAGTGACTGGTATCGTATTCTTGGTGCTATTCCATGCGAGTAATACTGGTCAGACGATGCACACTTGACGCACACTGTTCGAAATGTGCTCATCCCGTGACAACACTATATGCTGATCACTGCACGTTCTCGCTGAATTCGGCATACGTGTCGACACATCCGGGGCTTCTCCAGAGAAGAATCAATCGGCCGGCCGGCGGTGCGTTGCTGCCAGCGAGAAAAATAGTCGGGTGGCAAATGGTGCTTGTTGGTGCTTTGGCACCTCGTAAGCGGCGGCCCGCCCCCGCCGGCTCTCGGACCGGGCCGGGGTCTGAGAAGAACACATAAGAAGTGAGCACGACTTTTGGCCACTCCACCCACCTCCCCTCTGCAACCATAGGCTCCCTCTGTTCCACCCCACGCAAACCCAGAATGGTCACGTCAAACGGCACCACCAACGGCCACTCTAAGATCAGGTGCGTTTGCCTGTAGTTTCCTACCTGATTTTGACTAACAATCTCTTTGTAGTCGGTAAGCATGCAAAAATCGATGTAAGAGACACGCGGCGTTGACAAAAATTTGTGCAGCCCACTCACACCGGGCGTATATGCGTGAGTCCTGCTGAGTGTTCGAGCGTCGCCCGCCTGACTGACGTGCCTGTAGGCCTATACCAACGTTCTTTTTAGAGGGCACCGAAGAGCTCGATGTCCCCACTTTCAAGAGGCATATAATCTACCTCGCCCGTGCAGGAATGGGGGTTTTGGTCTCGGGATCCATGGGCGAAGCGCACCACCTCGACTCCGAGGAGCGCATTGTACTAATCCGCGCCGCTCGCGAGGCCCTGGACAGCGTCGGGTTGACCCGCGTCCCCGTCATTGCTGGTACTGGTATTGGGAGCACCAAAGGCACGATCGAGCTCACTCGCCAGGCTGCTGCCGCCGGCGCAGACTACTCGATCGTCATCGCGAGCGGCTACTATGCTGGCGCTCTCAACAGCGGTTCCCTCGTCCGCTTCTTCCTAGATGTTGCTGCCGCGAGCCCAATCCCTGTGATTGTCTACAACTGTACGTGCTCTCTCGATCCCCTAGCCACGTTGTCGTCTAACCCAGTGCGATTAGACCCCGGTGCGTCTGGTGGTATCGACCTCGACTCGGATACCATCGAAAAGATTGCCACGGAAGGCTCCAACATCTGCGGTGTCAAGCTCACGTACGTACTCAAGCACAAATATTTGTTTTTTCTTACCCTCTAGCAGCTGCGGAAATGTCGGCAAGCTCACGCGCATTGCTGCAACGACCGCTGTCCCTTCGTTTGACAAGGCTCACCCCCGGAAAAACAAAGACGCTCCGTGAGTCCCCGTCCCACGCTACCAACCATGCTTCCGATGAGCTAAATCCCTACTTGGTCTTTTATTAGGTTCCTCGTCCTGGGTGGGTTCGCCGACTTTATCCTTCCCTCGGCCTTTGCTCGGGCACACGGAGCTATTTCCGGATTGGGTAACTTTTCTCCGGTATGTGTTTTGCTTTGTTGATAGTTCAATAAACTGACCAACCCACGCTGTCCTGTCCCAATAACTAAATCAATCCCTTCATGATTCACGCCACTCCCCATGCTCCAACTGAAAAACAGTACACCTTGGTTCGGCTCACCCGCCTCTCTTTCGAGGCTCAAACCAACCCGGCCGTCATCCCCGAGGCGCAGCAACTCCAGGATATTGTTGCGCGCGCTGACCGCACGATCGCGGTCACCGGTATCGCCGGTACTAAAGACTTGCTCGAGCGCAGCTTTGGGTATGGCGGTGCTCCCCGTCTCCCACTCCTCCGAGCGACCAATGAGGCTGGCGCGAAGCTCTGGAATCACCCGCACGTTGTCGCTCTTCGGGAGAAGGAGGCTGAGCTTGCCGCTAGGTCTGAACCTACGTCCCCTGTTGACCTTGATGCCCCTCAAGTGCACCCCGTCGCGGTTACTGCGTAAAGCAAGAACGCGATGAGTTGGTCTGTCACTTGGAATTATGAATGAGTTCGTCCCTGTATTTTTGGTGTGAAGGGTGTGTCAATGGCTTGGTTGTCGGCCCACCTAGACATGTTACTCGCTAAAGTTTTGTTCATGCTGTAACGATTGTGCTTTTTCCGAATGCCACGATTATCACGTAGTCCCGGTATGCATAAGCAACAATACAACACAGAATTACAACATTTTCTCCAACACTATCTTACACGACACTATACAAGTGACCTACAATGCTCCTCCAATCTGGTGCTCTTCACGCTCGTCGTGGACATGAGGCGCAGCGCTGATCCGATCTGGCCCATAATAGTTGTAGATAGAGTACGTGGGCGACTTGTAGTCCGGGTTCTGGTGCATATGCGCCTGCTGCGACAACGGAATCCAGTCCTGAGAATACGCCGATGCAATCGTTCTGCGGCTGGGATCGTCCGAAAGTATGCTCGGGCTCAAAGTCCCTGCAGATTGCTCGGTTTCAAGGGTGGCCGAGGTACCCTTGGCAGTGGTAGCTTGCAGCGGGCCGGTGGTCGAGCCCGATCCAGGTCCCGAAGTGGTCGCAAGGTAGCTCGAGCGGTCATCCGGGCCAATTGCAGGGGTTTCCAGAAACATGGGAATCATCGAACCGGCCTCGCCAAAAGGACGTAGCATCATGTTACCTACTTCTCCTAGACCGGGGCTCGCTGGAAGTAGCGAAGATGTTACCTCTAGTTTAGGAACTTCGGTTACTTGTTGGACTTTGTCAAAGCCACGGAATGTGTGGTCTTCGCCAGGGATAGGACTTCCAACGCCAGCGGCCGCAGCTAGGGCTCGGGTGTCTCGATTAGACAGTGAGGCTTGGGACCCGATAGTCACCATCGACTTGTTGTGGGCAATCTGCGCAATCCTATGCCGAGAGCAATGTTAGTTTAGTGAGCGCATATAACCTTGGGTACTCACTTTTTAGCCATAGAATTCTCCTGACGAGAAGGCTCGCGCTTGGGAGATCCCTCAAGTACAGCTGAATACTTCGCGTACATAGCCATAGGATCATTCTCGCCTACCGCACGACTATTGTCCCCAGGATTAGTAGACACGACAGGCTGGGGTTTCGAGATATCCGCAACAGCAATCTTTCCGCGACCGTCCAGCAACTTCTTTCCGGGGATGTTCGGAACTCGTTCAGACGACGTAACGGTTACAACCGGGATCCTTGGTACAGGTGGGATACGGTCAAAAACGAGGGCCTTCGCTGGAATCTTGGGAGCCGGGCGGGGATGATCCAAACCAGCGACAAGAGACGGCGGGGGAGAGGGAGA
>WSLM01000689.1:0-11864 GCA_019677335.1 Ceratobasidium sp. UAMH 11750 | reverse complement strand
GCGTCCAGAAACGTTTGATTCATTTGCTCAATTTGTGGACGCACTGCTGGGTGGCGGCTCTCGGTAGATTTCAGCAGAGCTATTCTTACTATTACAACGACGCTAATTGGGTCAATAAAAATATGCCAACCGTCTGTAGAAATTCCGAATGGGGTTGAGACAGGCAACTCATTTTGGATATAAATTTGGGGAGGTCACGGGGTGGATTTCGCGCATGGGTATCAGGGACTGTGATTCAGGGTGCACCATACCACACCGCCTTCCTTTCGCCTTGGTGTCGTTTCGTACGACAACCACCACGCCGCCAGCAAACCACCGAGAGCGACGGCACAAGCGTAAGGACCTCTGCTTGCTCGACTACATCCTCAACACACAATCTTGCTGCCGTGAGTAAAGTTGTTGCTGTGTTTCCCGATTTGGCGCCAATCGAATTCCGCAGCAGTTGACGAACCAAACCATATCTCGTACCACTCCTCGCCCCTCACAGATCTACTATTACCACGAAGCCTACGCTGAGCGTACGTCTGACAAGCTCAAGGCAAAGGATACAGTAGCTCAGTCCAAGGCGTGAACCGAGTAACGCGTCTTTTGTCCAACCATGTCGCGCAACCAGTCATCGAGTACAACTCCCCCCGACTCTCCTTTTTCCGCGTCCCGTTCTCAGTCTAGCTCACGACAACCCCGTCCTACGTTCCACTATACCAACACCGCTGCACATATCCCAAACCTTCACCCATCCCAATCGAATTCGAGAAGCGAGTGGCCAAACGAGAAAGCCCGGCCTCTCGATGATGGCGTTCGGCGGGCACGATCCGCCGAGCGAATGCGCGCACCATTGCCGCCGCTACACCACGCCCACCAATCTGTCGATGAAAGGAGCCGGCCTCCTTCGGGCAGTTCGTTTACTCCAGCGCCAACCTATGCTCTAGCGCTGCACTCGCATCCGCCTCCTACACGCACGCCGATCCCTCGCTATCCGTACGTTCCAGTGCGCTCACCCCATCCACTCAGGCCCGAACATGCTCAGGAACTCAGGCTAGGCGGCGGCAATTGCAGTTGCGACGTGCCTGACTCGCTAAAGCCGTGGATTCCGATGATGATATGGGCACTGTCAAGCTTGGCTTTCCTGGTTGCAATCACGTATTACAAGTCGGAGGTCTTCACAGGTAGGTTGAATTCGCTGGGTTCATTTGTGTAACACTCACATCTGCTAGGGCTGGATGAACTGTCCCAATGGCTTCAGAGCCAAGGGTACCAAGGGCAATTTATACTATTCTTCCTCATATTCATTACGACTTTTCGTGAGTGCTCTAGTTGGGTGTGTATATTAAAGACTTACACTGGTTATAGCTCCTCTCCCTCTCTACTCTACACTCATTGGGTTATCAGGTTATTGTTTTGGGGCTATGACCGGTGCAGTCATCTCGTATTTCGCCGCCCTGAGCGGCGCACTTGTAGTATTCCTTCTCTCTCGAACATTCCTCCGATGGCACATTGCTCGTCTGATCTCCCACTCGCCCTCTTTCAAGCGCATCCTGCGTGCAATCGAAAAACGACCTTCCCTGCTGTTCCTTATCCGACTGGCCCCCTACCCTTACAACGTGATGAACGTACTGCTCGCATCATCTCCTCGGCTAACTCTCACCACGTATACCGCCTGCACTGCGCTTAGCCTGTTCAAAGTGATCATCCATACTAGCATAGGGGCAAGCATCCACTCGTTTGCAGACTACCACATGCGAGACGATGCCAAGACCGACGACGATTCCGGACTAGGACGCGCATGGACAATCATCGGAATCACCTTGTGCGCAATGCTATTCATGTATCTTTCTTGGGTGCGTGTCCCGGATTATTGTCCAAGAGGGGGAGAAGCTGACAGCCAAGACTAGATTGCCCGCCGGGCCGTGGACGAACTCGATGAGGAAGACGATTGCGCGGTTCCCGGGGGACGTGTCGGGCGCGGTCCCGTGACGCGCAGCTTAGCGCCAGTGCGGGGTAGGCGAGAGCTTGACGAGGAAGCGGTTGCGTTTCTCTCACCCGCTGCCATGGATGAGTCGGACGAATTTGTGAACGGCAATGGGCGATCTAGAGAGACTGAAATGGCTGAGGTGGGCTGATTTAATTTATCCGATTCCAGGCTATAATTCTAATGGCCCTTTACCTTGCTTATTCTGCATGTCAGTCGCCTTTCCGGGAACGAAGTTACCCGCCAACCGAGATTCACCCGTCGCCCAACTCTCGGGCGTACGGCGGCGGTAGCTAGTCGGGACTCGAGCTTATTTTCCTTTTTATCTTTCGAGGATTTGATCACGGACTTTTGTGCCCACCTTGGTAGGCGTTGCAAAATTGTATTTACATCCAACCTACAGTACCCCCAACAATGGTTAGTTGCCTGCAAACGAGTGTCTTCGGGACATGGGACGCAATCGCCGCGAATCCTGCAAGAACCGCCGACGAATGGGTTCTTTCCCATCAGTGTCTGATTGACCCTTGTATGCACGCAACCGTGTGTATAGGCTTATCTCTTCAGGCCTGTCCAGAGCTACCGCCGAGGCGGGCGCTGTGTGCTGGCGCATGGTCCCCGCGCGAAAGAGATATGATCCGAGCGCAAGTCTAGGGGGTACACCTCCACTCTCGGTACGTTCTTCCTAGATGTGCTTGATTAGAACACGCGCAATGCGCTCTTTCCTCCTTCCTCGACCCCTTTTTCCCCACCAAGCTCCCTCGTTTGCTGGCACATGTGAATTCGTTTGGTCCCTCGACGGCCGTGAGCGGGTGTGCCCATCGACAAGCACCACGTGTATCGCTGGAGCACACCGTATATGCGCCGTCCGGTCTACTTGGTCCGTCGAACCCTCTCGGCAATAACGTCTTGTCAGCAATCGAAGACTGGGTGTCCACACGCAGCACCGGGTGGTGAGATAAGCCTGTGCGGTGTGGGCTAGGTGGGTGGGGTGGGGGTGTATCTACCCCGACACCCCCGAGGTGGCCAAGCAAGAATCGTACCATACGACCACGCTCCTAGTCGAGTGGAGACGGGACCGTGGAGATTGAGATAGAGTAAGGACTGGACTGCTTTTTTTTTCTTTGCGAGCCGGCGCAGCACGGGCGGGGTGGGGGATGAGCAGCGACATTCGGTATTGCCGGAGGAACGCGCTCCCGGTGGACCTAACGACGCTTGTTTACATTTCTTCTGTCCTGCTAGCAACTGGTATCCATCCAGACACGCGAGAGGACGACGACGAACAAAAAAAAGACCGTGTGCAACTAATCAAAAGAAGCAGGCTCAGCGCCCCCTCTCGCCTCGTACCGAGACCGAGCGCGTCATCTGGCCGTGGTTTGGGATTCTTCTAGCGTGAGGTTTGTCTTTGTGCTTGCGTATACCTGTCGATTAAACGTTCATCTAGTTAGATGATCGCCTTTTGGAACAACAAAGAGCATCAGTATTTTGCGATGGGACAAACCCGACAGACAGACGGATCATGAGGCTGGACAAGGCCGACTCACCGGAGGGCTGCGAGCTGAAACCCAAGCGCATACATCTAGACAATACGACTCGGCACAACCCGTCCTACTCCACAGCGCACGGACCACGGGTTTCAGTAATTGGCTCCGGAGTCGGTCGAGTAGACGGAATAGGCAAAAGCTTGTCCAAAGATTGGCAAGTGATCTTCACGTTGGTAATTCAATTGCGCCGGCGGAGGTCAGAAGCTGAGAGAGAGCATGGGTTGATTCATACGCAAGAGACATACAATGATATAACGCATATCACATCTATTCTGATCTCACTCAACAGAGGGGGTAAACTAGAGAAAAGAAAAGAGGAAAAAAAAAGTAGGAAAGCAGCAGATGACAATTTACACGTATTGGCACATGGATAGAAAGCAAAAAAGAGAGCACAAAGGAAGGTTGAGACCCGAAAGAGAGAACAAAACGCCAAACAACTGAGCAGGTTGTACGGCGAAACGAAAGGGCGCAGGGGGGTATGGCAAAAAATAGTCACAAAGAAGGGGGCAAAAGTGAAACCGAGTCCCATCCAGAGTCTGCCAAAAGAAAGAGATATACACAAGGTTGGGCGGGACGTTCAGGTGCGAACAAAATTTTAGCCAAGTCATCCAGGGTCGGCACGGTGAGTAAAGAGAGGGTATAAGCCGTCGCGTGCGCTTTTGGAGACCGTTCAAGCATGGATGGGTGGCTTGCCCCCGTCGGTCATCCCAAAGAAGCCGAGGTCGGATGAGACTGATTTTTCAAAACTGCAGGTCAGCTGGATGAGCTAGACATGAGCAAAAGATTTTCCAGAAAGATGAGCAAAGACAGTCGCGAATGCAAGAAATGGCCAAGAGACTACTAAAAAAGACGAGATGAGCTACTCACACCGCGACATGTCTTCCGAGGCTCCAAATGGCGCAGACGGGCCGTGTCCGCTAGCCGGCGGTGTCGTCGCGATTCCACCGTCGTCGATCCCGGGCGGTGTGTTTAGAGCCGAGTTTGAGGCCGGCGAGTGGCCAGACATGGTCGAAGTCGAGGTGCTTGGGCGCACCACGCGCTGGCCCATCCATTCGCCATTGTCGACGCCCGCACCGGATGCCGAGTACGCAAACTCGGCGGGCGCAGGACCACCCTGGAACGAGCCATAGGGCTCTGCCATGCTGCGACTCCGTTGTGGGCCCAGATGATCATCAGGAGCAGTTCCGGGCCTGGAGCCCGCCTCGGAATCGTAGGGACTGTATGGGCTCGGATAAGGGCTGACCTGGCTGTGCCTTCGCGGTCGGCCGTTGCGGATGCTCAGCGAGCTTGCGCCCTTGCTCGACCCTGGTCGCACGCCGCTGGCAGAGGTAGGCGTGAGCGGTCTGCCCGACTCGTCACGGGCGCCGGCGGTGGGCCGGAGGGCAAAAGGGTTTTGGTCGCCGCCTTCATATCCGCCGCCGATCGACGAGACGGATGACGCAACGCTGTAGCCAGTGTTCGGCCGACTGTCGGGCGAGCCGTGACCAAAGCCGCCCGAGCTGGGCGGGCGGGCGTAAGAGCCAGAGGTGGCGGACGGATTGAGGAGCGACGACAAAGTCGAGTGGCCGGACGCGAGGGACGAGGCCGGCGGGAGGAAAGACCACGAGTCGGCACCGCTACCGGGGGCGCCGGCGCCGTAGCCGGGGTACTGGAAAGCGGTCGAATCGCGCAGGACCGGGAGCTGCTGGGCGGAATGCGGCGGGTATTGGTTCGAGTGGCCGTACGGGGTGTGCGGGTCGTCGAGATGGCGATAGGCCGAGCTGTAGCCGTGTTCGCCCGGGACGGTCAGCGGAGGGAGGCTGTTGGCATAGGCCCCGCCACCCCATTTCTGGGGGGGCGCCACGTTGTGGTAGTACGACTGGGGCTGGCTTGCGGGCTGGATGTGGGCTGTTCCGGCAAAGCCAAATGGCAGCGAGGGCGTGGAGAAACCGCGGGGACGAGGCTTGCCTTGGATGCCGAGGCCCATGTGGGACGACGGGACGGTGAGACCTGGGGCGAGGGAGCCGGGGCCGACGCGCGACATGTCGAGCTGGTCGCGCTTCCTGGGTTTGGGGAGACGGGGCGGGACGCGCCGCTTGAAGTTTGCGACGACCTCGGGGGGCGAGTTTCGGTTGAGGGTGGGGTGGGCTGGAGATGATGTCAGAGGGGGAATGGTGCGGGGGGTGGAGAGACATACACCATGTGCTTGCATCGGGGTCGTCGATGGCCGGATCGACGTTGCGGAGGTTGACTTTTCGCATAAAGCCGTAGATCTGTGGAGCGGAATGAGAGACGGGCGCGGTGCAAAAATGCATTACTTACGTTAAGCTGCCGCGAAAAGCTGGCAAAACGCGACTGGCGGTAGATGCTGGGCAGAACATGCAGGGCAAGCTGCTCGGGACGCTCGACAATGATCTGCTCGCCGGCGGCATCCCAGCGGATCATCGAGTGGTACTCGGGACGCTCGAGCAACCTGGGGAGAAATGAGCGGGGAAATAGAAGAGAATAGACGACCTACGCGTAGAGCTTGGTGAGAAACGTCGCCTGGGGCTTGGCTTCGAGCTTCTGGGGGTCCGACTTGGGCGGGGTCGCGTCGCCATCGTCGTGGTCGTCGGACTCGGCAGGCTGGACGGGGGGGAGGGAGGGCGGGTAGATCTGCTGCTGGGCGGGCGAGTAGGAGGTCATGGTGCTGGGGTAGGGAAAGACGTCTGCCATGCGACGCACGTGACGTGCTGGGGGAAGAGGTTGGCAGGGGGAGAAGAACGATCGCCAGAAGAGGCGGGAACCCTCCATATATTCAGGCGCCGGCGCGGACGGTCGGACCCGGGAACACCGCTGGCCGGGGTCCGTCGGCGGAGAGCACCCGCGCCAGTTCCCCGGGTCCCGTTCCGTGGATCCGCCGCTTCGACGACCCCGTTTCGTGTTACGGCAGCGCATTCCACCCCACGTGACCGATGTGCGCCGCGCCCATTTCGCTGTGCACTCGGGGTCACCGACGAGCCAATCTGCGGCGCCGACGATGCTCCCCGCGACGACTTCGCGGTATGCCTTCTCCAACATCCTGTCAAGCATATGATGCTTATTTGGCATCAAATTATCACATCAGACACGAGGCGCAATTACGCATGAACAAATACCCCCCCCCCGCGTCGCCCTACGATCGCCCAGCCCACCAAATCGCCGCGCTGCCCCATCTCACCTCTCTATCACGCTCGTAGCCTATACCCCGGACCCCGGGCACCGCCTATATGCTTTCCATATCCGGGCCTGACGCCAGGCGTCTCGCTCCTATGCGGGGAACCGATTCCTGGGCCTGGGTTCGCGCTGTCTATTCTCTTAGACGCATACTGTACATCCGGTCAGCCCTGCCTAGAGGATGGCTAGAGTTTATCACCCCATAGACTGGTGGCTGCCGCCACACCCGCGGATCACACACATGCGCAGCACAGTCGGCAATTGTTTTTGCTTACACCACTCCCGCTACACCACGGACCGCCAAAAACCCGCTCCAATGACGAAACCCCTCGCACTGCGTGTACCGATACAAGCGACAAAACCGGAGATATACACACCATCCGAGACCTATCTGCTGCTCCATACGTCCACACTTGCCCGTTCCGCAGATCGACAGCTTGATCTTCCCTTTTCCGCGCGTGTCCGGCTCTTGTCCTTCTAGGTCCTTCTCGTAGAAAAAAAAGCACCTGGCGCTTGACACTGGCACGTGCCCAGCGCAGAAGCGAGCGGTCGTGCTTGGTCACTGTTTGCGACAACATACACTTGCCGACTCTCTTGCCTAGCTCATCTTGCTAATCTGCTATGTGCGCGTCGCTTGGAGCTCACTCGGCAGGTGGATATTGCACTTGCGCCCCTACTCTGACTAGGACAACAACCTCGTCTAACCCATCTTGCTCATGCTCGACGTCTTGCTTGGTGATCCATTTCAGCGTCGAGTCTCAGGCGAGCTCGGCGGTAAATGCGCAAGAACAACAATCCACACGGGGTTTCTGCCGGACAAACACACACGCATACGGCCGCGGCCAATCCCATGGGGTCAACCCCCTGCTGCACATTGGACCCCTAGCCGTTTGTCACAGGGGATTCAAGGAGCAGCCTCGTCGATTATAGAGTAACAGACTCCGTTGGCCTGGTGGGGGCGTTGTGCGTGTCCAGCCCAAGAAGGAATCCTGGTGGAAGAATCCTGGGAACCCTCGAGGTATTGCGCTGCTCGGCAACCTTGTAATGCATACACCGCACGAAAAATGCGCTCATCCCCGCGGTCCAAACGGCGTGCTATCGTCTCAATCAAACGACTCGTGAATCGAGTCTATCATGTGTTTAACTCTCCTTTTATTGGCTGGCTGGCTGGTTTGCGCTTTCAGCACACACACACAATCTTTTTTCACTTGCTGGCACTGTCCCTAGAGACCACGCGTGCTCGCGAGCTGGCACGAAGCCAAGGGTCACATCGAACATCCCATCATCACCCAACAACAAACCAACAGCATTCCGTCCTGCCTCTCCCCTGCCCGCCTCCCTAACGGACTTGTCGCTCGATCCAGCCACCTTCTCAAAGCACCGACAATCCAACAAAAGCCGGAAGCTCCGCTCACCCAAGCATTACGCGTGATAGACTCGCATTCAGTCCAATGTTGCGCATGTAGGTTACGGCACCTGCACCCTGCCACATTCACCCTCCCATTGCCCCTCCACCTCTTTTACCTTGAACCCCCCGCCCGCCCAGTCGTACGCATCGTCGATTGGCTCCCCTCCACCCGCTGTGCACATCAGTCGAGGTGCGTGTGCAGCTCCGGTACGCCCGAGAACGGTAGTCTCCTGTACGGCCCCCCGCATGGCTCAACGTCTCCACTCCTCCCCCCCACTGCACACAAGTCCCCATCAAGCAATGACTGGGCCCGTTGATTGACCGGACTGTGGGAGGTTTGCCCCCAGAACGTCTCCCGGACAGACCGACCATTGAAATGGACGGGCTTTGCCCCAAAGGGTCGACTGTCAATCGATCTTTCAGACAGTCAATGGCAATGTCCGATCGCTCAGAAGCTCCCCAAACTTTCGAGTCTTATCCTGGCAGACGCCCACGGGCTCGAGGGAGTAAACACATAGCATAGCGCGACCCGGAACCATATGTACTTCACATGAATGCAATATTGAACGACGTTATATGAAAGAGATACGACAAAGCAAGATGGTGTGAATAGAGTATGCAACATAGAATATCACCAGGACCAGCACAGCGGCTTGAAAAGTGGGAAATTATTGTCAAGAAACAAAATATAAAAGAGTCCCTCAGTTTTCACCGTCATAGTGAAGCGTCACGCTCGAGAAACCGACAAAGAGGTCGTCCATCGGGTTCGACGGCGGCTCCATCCCGTCCTCTGTAGTAAACAACCCGGGCGTGGTCGGCACGGGCGAAGCGGGAACCGGTACCGTGCGCTTCGAACCGTCCAAGTCGAGTGATGATGACTCTTTCATGTTCCGGAAGTTGACCGCATCGATCCCACGCGATATTGCGGGCTGAATCTGAGAAAAACGCCAAGTGTGTCAGAGGTAGCTAATTAGTCGCAGTCAAAACAACGAACCGGTGGACGCTGGTTCCGCAATAGACCCCAGTTGAGCTTTGCGAACCACTTGTGTTGCTTCACCTCACTCGCGCCACTTTGGCTTCCCAACCGCGTCACCTCGCTCTTGTCCAACAGGCGCACGATAATGTCTCGTCCTTGGCTGCAGACAAAGGTCAATCAGTGGCCCACGTTGAGTTTGATGCAACTCACGGTGATATTCTAACATTCTCGGGGTATGCTACCGGAAGCTTCATCACGTTCTGGAAGGTTGCATTTCGGTTGGAACCCTTGAATGGCGTTGTCGCGCACTACAGCTGGGCGTTAATAATAGAACCACAAGACATAAGCAAGCACTAACAATCATCTCATAGATTAGGATGCCGAGTGTCCACCAGTCAACGGCTGAGGTATGCCCGCTGTTCTCGATAACTTCGGGAGCGATGTATTCTGTAAACCACCAAGATCAGTCGAGGCAGTAAATCATCGTGAGAAGATACACACCCTCAGTACCGACAAAAGAGTTGGTTCGCAAGTTGGCCGTGCACGATTTCGTATCGACCAGTGGGACCTACACGCCGAAATCAGCACATATCAACACCCGGCTTGAAAACGCAACATACGCCATTGGGCTCTAGCTGCATGATTGTTGCCGCTCGGCCACCCGGTGAACCAGACTGCTTGGCCAAATCGAAATCAGACAACATGATGTGTCCGGACTGGTGCAGAAGAATGTCTACAGTTGGAATGAGCTAAAGACACTCATCAGGACCATGTGAATACGCACTCTCGGGCTTGAGGTCACGGTAGATGAAGCCCATGAGGTGCAGATATTCTAGTGCTGCCGTGACCTCTGCAGCATAGAACCTGGCATCGTCCTCGGGGAGGCACTTGCCCGGCCGGGTTTGTAAAGCACGGAAAAACTCGCCCCCGGCGCAATACTAAAGGGTCAGATCAGAAAAACAGCCCTCGACTGATTGTCGTATCAAGCGTACCTCCATGCAAAAGTACAAGTAATCATCTGATTGGAACGAGTGATAAAGTGTGACGATGAAGGGATGGTTAGCGGTAGCCAGGATCTCCTGCTCAGCAAGCGCGCGCTTGATTTTCTTCCGTGCGATCATCTCCTTCTTGGACAGCACTAACCGAAAACAGAGATTGATACACGCGGCACGGAATTGATAAAACGTCACGGACCTTTCATGGCAAACAGCTTATCCGTCTTTTTCTCCCGCACAAGGTAGACCTTTCCGACGTCCCCCCTACCCAACAGCTTGATCTTTTGGAAGCTGCTCGGAGCGACCTCGACCTGATTTGGGATGGCATCAGCGAGGACAATTTTAAGAATTGAATGGGACTTACTGATCGAATCTTGATTGAATTACTGGAATATGTTCTCCTGAATTGTGCCCGTCCCATCCCGTCGCCGGTCTTCTCGTTGGGTGACAGATTTTTCTGCTTGCCATTAACCGAGGCGGACATGGCCCGCGACGCCCGGGTCGCAAACGAGCGCGAAGATGGAGGTCGAGAAGTATCAGGAGTCCCGGGTCCCTTTTCAGTAGGCGTCATGGATCCAGAAACAAACGGGGGCACCGGCGGGATCGATGGGTCAAGCCCAGGCGACAGGAGGCCATTGCGTGTTGTCGACTTGGTACCCGTGTTGATTGAAAACAGGCCTTTGGCGTTTGGAGCCGATGCCACACGTCGGATGAACCGCGATGCAGACGCGCCCATGCTTCGGGGTGAAAGTGGAGCATGTCGGGCCGACGGCGAGTTGGGTAGAGGAATAGACTGTTGAGAAGAGTTGGCGGTCGTCGGTTTGGATATCGAACCCGCGCCGGCACGTTTGTCCTGTTTGCTTTGCGACTGTGCCACGCTTTTCAACGCATTTGAAGATGTGGAGCGGGAGACGCTGGGCGATGTGGAAGGGGTCTGAGAGCCTCGGGGAGCCCGGGAGCCACGGCGCTGAGTGCGGTGGATACGGGTGCCGCCAGCAGAGTCACTAGAGCGGGTCTCAGAAGAGTTGTATGAAAAGCGGTCATCGTTTGGGGTGACAGGAACTATAGGAGAAGGAGAAGCACACCCAGCATGCGTGTCAGAGGTGGGGGTAGGCGAATTGATAGCCGGCGTGCCCGCCGAGAGTGTGGTGTTGATCCCGAGGGACTGTGTCTCTATACCAAGAATGGGCGACGCGAGCGGGTCCTTTTCTTTTTTCGACCTTTCGTTTATCTTGAACATGCCTTTGAGGTTCAGAAAAGACGAAGAGTGGGATATGGTCTTTGGCGACCGCTGGACAGCGTCGTTGCCGGGGGTCATGGTGGTGGAGAAGTGGAAATAATAAAACAAGAAATCAAAAGAAAGCAGGTGTAGACTCGGAGAGCGTAGTTGGAGTAAATTGTGGTGTCAGAGAGGAAGAAAGGGATGTCTGGCGCGAGGAAAAGAGCGCACTCTGCTGAGAGAGCAAAGAACAAGGCGCTGTGGAGGCACGTTTTGTCGTTGTTGAACCTCAGGGTCCGATTTTCGGAATTCTAGCCTGCTTTGGCATGCCGGCCACATTTGCCTTGGAAATACGGAACGTGCAATAAAAAGTAATTATAGTATATCTGAACAGCTGTTGCACTTGCAGCCAAAGGAGTAATTAATGAAGCGGGTCATGCTGGATTTGGTACTTTTCGCATTTCCAACTGTCGGTAACCCGTCTCACCCAGTGCTTAGAGCTAAGCCTGCTATCCACCAAGGCTAGCATTACGTTTTCTACAATTTATGCCCAGTCGGTCTGACGACAACTCGAGTTCTTTG
>WSLM01000687.1:0-13408 GCA_019677335.1 Ceratobasidium sp. UAMH 11750 | reverse complement strand
GGAAAAGGAATTATGAGGTATCCGACAAGCTCACAGGATTCCCATATCCCGATTGACTAGGCGGATGTGTTGGTCTCACCGGCCGGGCCAGAACTCGGGCACTCCCAGACGCCCAATAAAGGGATACACGGTTTGTCGTCACGCTGCACTAGAAAGCCGTTTTTAAGGGTTGACGTTTACACCTTGACACCTAATAGAGCACCAATAGCTCACATCCAAGAGTAATATTCCAAGACATGGACGGTTGCTCGCCTAGGTGTTGACCCTAACTTAGCTTAAAAAATCAATTTTATTGTTCATCTGTACTTTGACAATCGAGAATACATAACATGGGCAAAGGAACGATACGTCGCAAGCCTAGCGTTCATCTCAGAACCAAAGTTAAACCAGAGGATAAGAAAAGATAGCACCTTGAAGTCGTTTGAGCTCCAATCAAGCAATCGACCAGGTAGAGGACACAAGGTTAGCTTACTGGTGCGCCATTCTAGAACGGGCACTTCTTTCCCTTGGGGCAGCAGCGAGTTTGAGCAAATATATTGAAGACGCAATAGTACCTATCGAGTACACGGTAAATTTTATTTTGGGAGGAATACAATTGAACAATTGAACCCACTTTGGCGGACAGCAGTACATTCCTCCCTTGCAGCAATTCCAGCCTTTGGCGCAGCATCCCTAACGCCACAGTCAATACACACGGTTGTATGAGCGGAGAGTGGTAAACTTACTATCCTCTCGCAAGGACGGTACGAGGATGGGCAACACATGGTGGGGGAGCACCAGGTTCCTGCCGGACAGCACCTTCTCCCTCCACAGCAGTGGCCGCCAAGTGGGCAGCACGAACCAGGGTCGTTCCGACACAAACCGTAACCAGCGGGGCAACCCCCGTTTTTGGTATTGGACTCGCCGAGCGCAAGGCCCTCACCGAAAGATTGCTGGAAATTGGCGGAGGTGGGAGCGATGTCCAGTTCAGAGCTACGCCCAACAAGGTCATTGGATGGAGCAGGCTCAGCCAAGGTGAGCTGAAGGACAGAGAGAAGAGCGAGGAGGAGAAAGGCGAGGAAGCTTGTAGAGTGCATTGTACGAGTTGCGAGAGGGCTGGTGGAGAAACCACCAGAGGGGTGCGCTTTATATTGCTGAACCCGAGCTGCTTGACTCGAGCAATGCCCAATGCAAAAACCAGGCCGTTATCGATTTACATAACAAACTCTGAAGCAGCTCTGGGCACGATACGTTAAACGTGCCGGTCGATGTGCTGCATTGAGCGCAGTGATTGGACGATATGAGTATATGCGCCAAGCGTCTTCTAAAATTGGGCATTTCTTGACTTAGTGTGCCTGGATTGACACACTCCCGAGGTATCGTTGCACGCCTGGCGGCTAGGCTGTACTCCTTATTCGGGTCAAGTTATAGAGCCAATACCTGGCAGTCTTAGCGCACCGCATTGTCAATAAACGGTACCAATACTGGGTCGCACGAGGATGAAGGCACCACAGGAGATTCCAGCTTTCCACTCGTGCAAAACACGAAGGGAATATCGGCGCTCTATCGGTCAAATATGGCTTTTGTTGTACTTCATTAAGGGAAAACTACGAATCCTTCCTAGTAAAATTGGGTTGAGGTGCCTTGAAAAAGGCCCTCATGCAAGCCTTAGGGTCGATTGAATAGATTGAAATATCAGGCTGAATCTCGCCAACTCGTGGCCGATTGTACCAGGCGACGCTTTGATGCACGTGTAGAACTACACTCTGAATAGCGCAAAACGAGACAGCGCTGGGTACACCCCCAAAATTTCGTGTACCCATGCCGGCGCAGCCTTGTGCTTCGGTCACCACGAGCTCTCTAACGTGGGTCCGTCGTGATGAGATCTAAGAATGCTCATGCACCAGACATCGATCTGTTGAGTATCTACGTACGGTTAATTATCTCCTTTAACTTGCTATTGTTCTGCTGCAGTGTTGATTAAGCAACGATTTCGCTTCTCGGCGAACCAACTGGACACGTCGTCAGATCAAGCTCTGCAAGGCGCGGTCACGTGATCGTGATCGACGCGTCACTGGCATCTCCGTTGTGCTCTCTCCCTGTCCCTAGATCCTTACTCCTTGCTCGATACTTGGCTTATGGGTACTGCACTCTTTTCTGCCATACTCAGGCTCGTGCTAGTGCTGTACACTCGACACGATCTGTTGTTTATGATTGAGGGTCGGTACGCTGCACATTGCTGGTCTGGATGTTCTCTGATTGCGAGTAGTCTCCCATATAATTAACGAAGGAGTTACCTGATAATAAATGACTTGTAAAATAAGCTCGGCTCTCCGTTTATTAGTTGCAAACTCGCAGTCCGAGGGAACTAATACTGGAAGTAGAACGCTCACCTTGCCGAGACACAACCAGCGTGGATAATACACTAAAATTGAGCAGTAAACGCAATGTGAGTAAACCTGCGTGGCCTATATTTAAAATGAAAAGACCCCCATGATGAGCTGGCACGCATCAATATCCCAAATGCTGAACAGGAGATTCTGCTGTCGTACCATTCATACCAAGGCAATGGCTGGCGCCGGTTATGCGTCGACCAAGAAGCTTGAAGCCAACTATACAAATTTTCATCCGTCTAAGTAACGCTCGAGTGGCAAATTCGACCAAGTACCGGTAGTCCGAGTTCAACGCACAGAAAGCCACCGCGGCAACGAATCGAGATCGAACTCGAACACTCAAACGTCCATTGACGGTCGCGAATATACAGCCAGGTAAAGAAATGATACATTGTAAGCATAACGTTCATCTCATGGCCGTAACAGACATTGGCAACCATCTAACCCAAGAATAAAAGAGGAAATAAGACGTCGGAAGGGTATCTCACACCGTGTGCGAAGCTCCCGTGAGACGGTTGCCTTAGGCGGATGCGCCAGCATTGGCGGCCTGTCGGAGGTGGGTTAGTATCTGGAAACGATGAGGATGGTGAGTCTAGCTTACCGGTTTGCCGTTCTTGTAAAGGCAGGTCTTGCCATTGGGGCAGCAGCGGATTTGACCCAAGATGTTCTTGATGCAGTAGTGTCTATGGGACGAATAGGAAAATGATTAGCACTAGGTAGCATGTGCAAGCGAGGCTACTCACGTAGACGGGCAGTAAGATCCCCCTTTGCAGCACTTGGTGTTCTTTGGAATGCACGACTAACCAGATAATCAGCACGCATCAGCACGCGAGAACAACTGAAAGTGTACCTTGAGATCGCAGCCATTGTAAGTCCTGCTGCAGCAGAAGCTGCTGTAACACCAGTATCCCGACCTGCAGCACTTTTTCTTTCCGCAGCACTGACCGCCAAGCGGGCAGCACGCACCGGGGTCGTTCCGGCAGAAGCCGTAATTGTTAGGGCAGACGAGATTCTCAGACTTGGACTTGCTAGACGTGAGGCCACCGTCAAAGGACTGGTGGGTGTTGCCAGACGAGGGAGCAATGTCCAGCTCCGTGCCGCGCTCGACGAGATCGTCAGACGAGACAGGCTCAGCCAGTGTGAGCTGAAGGACGGAAAGAAGAGCAAAGAGGAAAAAGGCGAGGAAGCTAGTAGAGCGCATCGTACGAGAGTTGTGAGGGAGCTGATGAGTGAGCAGTTCGAGGGGTCCCTTTTATTCTCAAAGGTGACCTTTGACCGCTCGACTCAGACAAAATGAGCTGTGTAGGAACCAGACAGTTTATTGGATTGTATCAAGCGCCCAGATCTTTCCGTGCCTGCACCATCCAACGGAATATTGGTCGATGTACCGCATTGGTTCACCGACAGTTCAAAAATATGTAATCGACGGGCGTATATGCGCCATGGGCATGCCAAATTGGGCGCTTCCCTTGTTTGCGGTTCCTGGGCGGCGTGCAAACCGGTGCGTTATGACCAATTTGGCTATCGATTTGCTTGGTTAAGCCGTAGAACCGACCCTCGGCGGACCTTGGCACACCGGATTAGTCCAGGCGCTTGACTGACCCGCAAGGGGCAAGAGTTAATCCTCCGCTGCCAAGACACGTTTTGGGCGCTCATGACCCTGCTACAGGGCGCCTTGGCTGGAGCCTTGTGCAAGTATTAGGGGTTGTCTGACTAAATCGGAATACTTAGATGGAATCAACAGCTCGCGGCCATCAGCGCCGCTCGACGCCTCCACATCACATCCGTTGCAAGGAAATTAGAAAATGCAATGCAGTGGCCTGCCGGGCGTGGCCAACGCAACCAGCGAGTACATTCGGCTTGAGAACTTGCTATTGTGTCATTGCCGTGTTGGTTGGTCAACGATTCGCGTTGTGGATCACCACCTAGCCGCGCATACACTTTCGGGCATTCTGGACCCGAAGCTACCTCAACGTAACGAATTGAACGGTGTCAAACACAGGCGTCTAATAACGGTCGAGGATGTACAGAGCAGATCAAGAATGGCATGTCACAAGCAGTGTTCATCTCATGGCTCGATCAGACATTCAAAACTATCGAGTCCGAGAATCAAAAGAAGGAACTTGGAAGGGTATCTCGCTTTGCCCATAGTCTCCTATAAACTAATTGGTCAGATGCATTGGCCTCGGAGCCTGAAATCAACTCAGCGTCTGAATACCTAACCAGGGGTATACTCGGCTTACCGACAGGGCACCTTACTTGCAAATCTGACCTTTAGGACAGCAGAAAGTCTTCTCGGCTGCGTCATTGTAGCAATAGTGACTATTAAATATACCCAAGATTAGACAGAAGGAAAATACTTGGATGATATCACTCACGTAGGCGAGCACGAATTTCTACCCTTGCAGCACGTTCAACCCTTCTTGATGCACGACTACACACCTACTCTCAACCAATTTACCCCGTACAAGAATTATTGGGCATGTACCTGGTTGTCACAGCCGCCGGTCATGATCGGGCGGCGGAAACTAGTACCGTAGCACCAGTGCCCCGCCCGGCAGCACTTTTTGTTTCCACAGCACTAGCCGCCAATAGCGCAGCACCTGCCAGGATCCTTGCTGCCGCATGGGCCCGTGCCAGCAGGGCAGGTGAGCTCGGCGTTGCCCTCTCCGAGTGTTCCGACGTCTACTTCGTGGTGCTGCTTGAAGCTACCAAAGACGGGGCTGATGTCCAAGGTAGAACGTCGACTGGGACTGGTTCGGCGAGGGCGAAAGAGGAAACCGCGAGAATAGACAGTAAAATGTTGAAGCAGGTGTAAGAGTGCATGGTGGGTCCTTGCTGCTGCAGCTGGTGCTGGGCAAGGGGATTATATACCATGCTCTTTTTATTCACCCAGCAAATGACCGTATTGTACCTGTGTTTGTATAGTCGCTAATGTTTGCTCAGCAGACATCGAAGTTGTCGTGTTCGATTTCTTTACCCGACTGAAAATCACCTGAGAAGCTCGATGACCGAAGAGGGTACGGGCAGAATCACCAGAAGCCTAGGTGTATGCGCTCAACATGGGCAATTCTTTGGTTGTTGGATATTCAGACCAAAGCGCCCAGTTAAAGCTGTACGGTCAGCTGTCCATATCACATGCTCAACGGACTCCGATACTTTGTTTGCCCTTGGTTCGCGGGTTCCAAGAACCGTGAGAACATAGCGATGTTGGAAAGGAATGAGCGCTTGCTCACTTTCATCAGTCAAAGAACGCACGCTTCGCGGGGCCTTCTTGATCCTCGAGATGCCCCAACACATTCGATGTCTCGGAATGCCTGCTCAATCAAGCGGACCGATGAGCACCTGAGTAAATGCATATGAATTCTGGGTGCTTGGCACGATGTCGAAACGCCAAATGGTTGCAAACCATCCTTTGCAGAGGTATCTAAATATAGTGTGCGGGGAACGAGAGATAATACAATAGATGCTTGGTTGTTTCGGATCTGTTGGCCCTGGACGCTGCTGGGCTCAAGGGACGGAGTAGCCTCGACCCGAATCTGACATAATATAACACCTCTTGCGTGGGGTTAACCGTTAAAAGGGAGTGCGATAATCTCAAGTATACGTCGTTGCCCAATGTGAAATGTTTGCCAGTCTTGCCGGAATTATGAGCGAAAAAACGGGTGTTAGTGCCGGCTCTAAGAAGCCAAGTCCGAGCACAGCCACTGGTCCACGTGACCAATCCAAAGACTTGCTCTTGATTCGCCCAACCATGGCGTCCCTACTCCGGAGCAGGCTAGGCTCTCACTTTGCTCGATCCGCGGCCCGTGCTCCGAGATGTGTTGTAACTACTGCAGCTCGGGCGATGGCCTCGACTGCAACTCCCCCTGGGACGAAACATGGGCTCGAGTATCACACGGTGGAAGACTTGCATAATATGGATCTGCAGGCAGTCCTGGCCGACACGGGGACAAGAAAGGATGCGACGATGAGGCACTTTACTGGTGAGTGAAATTATTTACGAGCTATTTGGTTTATTAATTGTACTTGTGGATGGATAGTCAACTTTGGGTAGGTGCGCCTGATCGACAGATGAGCGTGATGACGAAATCGGGTATTTGTTCCAAGGCCGCAACATCCTGCCGCGCATGGCGTGCTTCGCCTTATTCTTGAGCTCAACGGCGAAGAGATTCTCCGAGCCGATCCTGTGCGTCTGCGACGATCTCTGTTCGGATGATCACTTATCTATTATTTTACCAATTGTCTTTAGCACATCGGTCTACTTCACCGCGGAACGGAAAAGCTCATCGAGTACAAGACCTATACTCAGGCTCTCCCTTATCTCGACCGCCTAGACTATGTTTCTATGAGTACGTCACTCAATTTGGGTATTGAACCCTCGTATTAACCCTTGGCGGGGCAGTGACCAATGAACAGTGTTATTCCCTCGCTGTCGAAAAATTGCTCAATATTGAGGTCCCCGATCGCGCACAATGGATTCGTACCCTGTTCGGAGAAATCACTCGCATTTTGAATCGTACGTCCGATATCCCACAAACATCCCAAGACTAACATTTCCTAGACTTGATGGCCGTTCTTACCCACGCTATGGACGTTGGCGCCCTCACACCCTTTCTCTGGGGTTTCGAGGAGCGTGAAAAGCTTATGGAATTCTACGAGCGTGTCTCTGGTGCCCGTCTACATGCAGCCTACGTCCGCCCAGGCGGTGTTGCATTCGATCTCCCACACGGCCTCCTCGAAGACATTTACAAATGGGCTACCCAGTTCTCGTCCCGCGTCGACGAGATCGAAGAAGTCGTCACCGGCAACCGAATCTGGAAGGCGCGTACAATCGGGATCGGCAAGGTCACGGCTCAGGAGGCGTTGGATTATAGCTTTTCGGGGGTAATGTTGCGGGGTTCGGGTGTGCCGTGGGATTTGAGAAAGGTTGCCCCGTATGAAAAGTATGCCGAGGTGGAGTTTGATGTACCGGTTGGGCATAACGGGGATTGCTATGATCGGTATTTGTGTCGCGTGCAGGAGTTCCGGGAGTCGTTAAGAATTGTCCACCAGGTGGGTTGGTTTGATGGTCTTTGGGAAATTTGGTACTAAATGTGCGGATGTAGTGCTTGAACAAGATGCCGACGGGCGTGATCAAGGTCGATGACTATAAACTCGTTCCGCCCCCGCGTGCTTCCATGAAAGAGAGCATGGAGTCGCTCATCCACCATTTCAAGGTTTGCCTATCCCCTGTTTTCACTTGAGCCTCGTGTTGACCTGCCTCACAATAGCTCTTTAGCGAGGGTTATTCCGTTCCTCCTGGTGAAACATACTCCGCCATCGAGGCGCCCAAGGGTGAAATGGGTGTCTACCTCGTCTCGTTAGTCCCTCCATTTGTCCGTCTTCACGCGCCCCAACTCAACCTTTTTTCAAATAGGGACGGCTCTAACCGCCCGTACCGATGTAAGATTCGTGCACCTGGGTTTGCACATCTTGCGGGTGCGGACTTTATGATGCGCCACCACTTTTTGCCAGACGCGGTTGCTGTGATTGGTACCATGGATCTTGTGTTTGGGTGAGTTTCCTAAGGTCTTCACCTAGACGAAAACTGATGATAGATTCAGGGAGGTGGATCGGTAGGTGCTCAAAATTGCATGATTCGAAGTACTGTACTGTGGCATTTCCAAGTGTTTACACAATACATTTCTCAACCTGAGTCTGTAAATTACCCCCGGTTGGTGTTATTTCGGGCACGGTCGGTCCCCGATCTCCCCCGTAACCACGGACCAGACTAAGCGCCAGCGCGGTTGATCCTACACAGCCCTATCAGGCTTTTGCCAACGCGTCGATCTCTCCAATGCGCCCCAAGTTTTTTGTACCATTACTATTGTTTTCGGGAGTTGGGTACGCAGCAGACAAACAGCCATGTACGGGTGAAGACGATACGGGATACTACGATTTGTCTCCGTTGAGGTCCAAGTAAGTAGGTCTTAACCTCATCGATTCATCCAGGTCGCGTGAACTGATTTATCTGGGTCCGTTTTACGTATATAGTAAAGATTATACATACACATCCGAGACTGGTCGCAAATTTTCGCTCAACGTGTGTCAAGGCGTGAAATCCGAGCTGTGGAATCCGCAACACGTGGATAAACAAGATCAGGTTGGCGGGTTTGTGAGAGCCGGTCATGGGGATTTTTCGATTGGGTGAGTTTAAAGTATTTTGTAGGTCTGGGGTTCGTATTGATAGCGTGGCAAGGGCGTATAATACGACTGTACAAGTCAAGCAAAAACATCCTCTATTGATATACGAGAACGGGTCGACGTGTCCGACTGCGACGGGTTTGAAGGCGAGTACTGCGATTCGGTGAGTCTAAGTTTGGGAATCGAGGCGAAGTAATGAGTGACCTTTTGGGGTGCCGTTTTGTTCAGGTTCATTTGCGATCAGGCGGTCTTTGCTGCTGGGTCTCCTGTTCTTATCGCCCAACTTCCTTCTGAGGATGACAAGGCTTGCGCGTTCTTTTTTGAATGGCGGACACATGTAGGTCTTTCCCATTGAGCAGATTGAACGGACTAATGTACATGTACTGCAGGTTGCGTGTCCAACCGCAAAGGGTGTTGGTGCGGGAGGGTTCGTTGCCGTATTTGGTGCAATGTGAGTTGTATTCAATATATCATCCAAGACCTAACCCCTCAACTAAACCCCTTGTGTTAGCCTTCTCGCAGCCATCTTGACATACCTTGTCGGCGCGACGCTTTACAATCGTCTCGTGCTCGGCTACCGAGGGCTAGACCAACTACCAACCGTCTCACCACTCTCGGCCACAGCGTTCACAGACTGTGTGTACTTTATTAAAGACAACTTTGGGCGGAGAAACGACGGCTGGGTGTCTGACGCACCCAACGGCCACGGAGGGGTCTTCGGTGGTCGGGCCCGAGGAGGGTTTGCGCGTGGCAACGGGTTCGGCCCGACCGGTGGGTTCGGAAGCGATTCTGGATTTGCGAGGCAACAGCCTCCGCCAAGGAGGGATGGCTTCCAGGCACTGTCCCAAGATGAACACGAGCGCGCACCCATGATTGACCAACCCTTTTCGATTGGTGACGACGAATACGAACGGAGGACTTCGGCGCCTGAGCCGCCGCAGGTACCGAGCAAGCCGACATCGCCCCGGCCAAACCAAGCAACTCCGAGCGCGGCACGGGATGGGAACGTGGTTGAGCTCCTTGGGGGCGGTGCCGTGCCTGTGAAAAATACGCTCGTATGATCTGATCGCCCCGGATCACAGCAGTGCTTTTCAATCCTATTGTTGGCGATCATAGCTTTATCGGGTTGTTCTTGGCCCAAGCTCGTGCGTCACGGTCTTTCTTGTTCGTAACGTAAGTACAGGAAAGGTAAGAATACAAATATGCACCGCGTTGCGAAGCGCCTGGTTCTCACGTTCCCATTTTCGGTGCTGTACACCACAGTCGAATTCGACCTGAGCGGTGAGCGTCGAACATAGCTACCCCTAAATCCCGGGTTAACGACATTCCCATTGCCCCCGTCCAACCATGAATACATACTGTAAAAGGTCAACTGTGGCAGCGTGGGACTCCATATTACGAGGGTGGCGCGTGATTGGGATCTGAGTATGATTGAGTTGGGTATCAGAGCGCGCGCCAAGATAGGCCAGGCATCAGATCTTCAGCAAGGAGCCATAACCAAGCGCAGGATTGCACCGGTTTACCTGGTGATTTCGGATCCGGCCCCTGACTCAAATCGTTTTGGACGAGCGGACCACCCAATATAGCAACCCCGGACGCATACATGCACGTTTACAGTACGTTGTTGCACGCCTCGCTCCAGCATCTGGCTGGATGCAAGCCATCGATGAACGCTTTGGACGGAGCAGCAGACCGCTCAGCTGACAGTTCAAGAGATTCGGCAGTGCATTCAAGTCGAGCGCCCAAGACAAAGCATCCAGATAAAAAGGCCTGCGCTCGAACAACTTGTTCACCATCCTTCTGAAGACTCTTACAGAATGCGTTCGACCAGCTTTCTCACTTTCTTCATCCTCGCTCTTCTTTCCGTTCTCCAGCTCTCAGCGTTTGCTGAGCCTCTTCCTGCCGACAATCTTGTCGAGCGCGGAACCGACCTAGACATCGCACCAACGACTGGTGGGGGTATTCAGCAATCCCTTGACGGCGGCCCCTCGGAAAACGAGGCCAACAAGTCCGAGAAGTTGGTTTGTCCTCGGGGTACGGGCTTTTGCCCCAACGACCGCTGGTCGTGCTGCCCTCTTGGTGGCGCTTGCTGCGGAAATAGAAAGTGCTGCAGCAAGGGCCGTTGGTGCTATGGTGGAGGCTGCTGTCTTAGGACCCAGAATGGCTGTGATGGCAAGGTATGCTTCCAGTCACCCCGCATGCCGATGCGTACTGATTATCCGGTTAGTCGTGTATCCCAAGGGGCGCCAATTGCTGCCAAGGAGGATCCTACTGCAAACCTGGGTGAGTGGCCTCGCTTGCACATATTACTTGATCCTAATAATCTTTCCGATTCACTCCATAGGTACCGCTGCATCAGGCTCTGGGGTCGAATCCGCTGTTGCCCCAACGGCAAGCTTTGCCTTTGGAAAGATGGCACACCGGTAAGCTAAATCTACTATTATCAACGTTCCCAGATACTAATCCGCCTCTGACAGGCTGACAATGCTGGCGCATCCGACTAAGTCAACCGTCTCACGGGAGCTTCACACACCGTGTGAGATACCCTTCTGACGGCTTATTTCCTCTGTTATTCTCGGGTTGGATGGGTTACCGATATCTGCTACGGCCATGAGATGAACGCTATGCTTGCGATGTATCATTTCTTTACCTGTGCTGTATATTTGCCTCTATCAATGAATGTTTGAGTATTTGAATTCGACCTTGGTTCGTTGCCGGGATGGCATCCTGTTCCTTTAGCTTGCACTATCGGTACTTGGTCAATTCCTACCACTTGGGCATCATTTGGATGGGTGGCAAGTTTCGCAGTTAGCCTCAAACGTATCGGTCGATGCGTAACATCAGCTAGTGTCTTGATATGAATGATGCAACAACAGAGTCTCTTGTTCAGCGCTCGAGATATTGATCCGCACCAGGCCGTCTTGTTCAAGTTGAAATGTAGGTCGCACAAGTCTACTCACATTGCGCTTACTGCCAAATTTTAGTGTATGACCTATGCTGGTCGTGTCTCGGCTAGGTGAACACTCAACTATTTCCGAGCCTGCAAGTTCGCAACTAACAAGCAAAGAGCCAAGCTTTACCATTTTACAAGTCAATCCCTGCTACTAGCTTCTTCGTTAATCATATGGGAGACTACTCGCGATCAAAGAACATCCAGACCAGCCGATGTACAGTGTACCGACCTCTGCCAAACCTAAATAACAGATCGTGTCGAGTGTGGGACACTAGCACGAGTCCAAGTATGGTGAAAACGAGTGCAGTATCCATAGGTAAGCAACGGGCGAAGCACAAACAGAGGGGGTACAAGGAAGATGCCTGAAACGCGTCACCGATAGTCACGTGACCGCGCCCGATCGACACTTTCAGCCTTTTCTATAGGATCCCTCGTTCGTTCGGCACGAAGGTACACTCATAACTTTTGAACGCCGCGGAGGGGAACCGGGCCAAGCAACCCCGATGTGATATAGAATGCACGTATTGTACGTGGCAGAACCGGTGTCACCAGCTCCCCTGTGCCCACAAAAAGCGCGACCACCTGATCCGGTTGCTACAAATGTAAGCGGTGACAACTCGAATACTTAGATAGTTAGTGACGGCTCCTACTGGACCGGTTTTAGGCCCGAGACGTTACACCTCTCTGCTCACAACGGAGTATACAGCGCTCTAGTTAACGGGTCACAATGCTCACGTTCTTTGAGGCTGTATGGTGGATCGCCCGATGGCGTTATGGTTATTTATGGGCACTGTGCCAACACTTTCTATTAAAGGTAAATACTGATCATGTTATGCGTGGCCACATGGTATGTAGCTCCCGTCATTGAGGTATCGCCGAACAGTGCTCGGATTGGCTGGTAGAGTAGCATCTAGAGCCGATCGCAGCCTTGATTGAACGTTTTGCAGCGTACCCACACGCGGTATTTAGTGGGGGTACTATCTTAGGCATAGTACTCCGCGGTTCCACCGTTGTGCAGAACCGTCGTGGCGGATAAACTAACACGTCAACCTCAGCCCCACACGAGGCCTCTGCTAGAGGGCGCAATGTGAGCTTCTGAAGCCTGCAATAGTATAAACCCCCCCTTCGTGCCTTATCTCCTCATCAATTCAACCTCTCCAACGCATACAGAGTCTCAGGGTTTGCAAAATGCGCTCTGCCCCGCCTTTCACACTTTTCCTCGCCATCCTGGTCTGCTTATTCTCCTTCGGCTCGGCCTCTCCAGTCCCTGGTTTGGTCTCGTCTCTTAACGAACGTAATGGCGAATGGCACGCCATAAATCCCACCACCACCGACAAATCTGTCGATGACGGCAGCAATCGTACCGCCGCATGAGAGGTTGTGGGTCAAAGGACCTGGGTTCCCAACGATGACCATTGCTACGTCAGTCTATCTCTGCCCATATTACCCCCGCCCCATGCTGACTCTAGGTACACTCATAGCTCTGAGCTGCAGGGGTTGACCAAAATATGTGTCTGTGCCACTCGACATACGATCTCTGCGCTACACAACATACCTTTCGTGTCTTTGTTCTGGGTCTCTGAAGTATGAACATGTGAGGTTTCGGCAATGCTTGTGCTGCGTTAGTGTAGATACGGGATTGTTTCCGGCTTTGTGCATGGTTATGTTACATATGATGAACAAAGTCCACTATTCAATTCAGCTCCCAACTATAGACTCCACGCCGCCGCTCCCCACCTTCCGCTCTGTCACCCTCCCATCTCCCTTCGGCAGATTTCGCCCCCCCCCCCCCCCCCCGGCGGGGTAAAGGGTGATAGGCCCGCCAAAACCCGCGGCGCCAGGGCCACGAATAGCGGAATACGGTTGGGGGTTTGACGCGGGGGGGGAGGGGGGGGGG
>WSLM01000686.1:0-13420 GCA_019677335.1 Ceratobasidium sp. UAMH 11750 | reverse complement strand
CGAGTTCAACTAACGCGAATGTCCGTATCGAGTTGGAGGAACCTGCGTGCGAGGTGGTGGGACGTGGTGTCCTGAGCGGGGGCGAGCCTTGGTCGAGGCATTCGTAGCGCGTTCGGAGGCATCGGGATGGTAGCAGAAAAGAATCCACTGCGGGCGGGCGAGGGCATCCCACTGACTGGCGACAGACTAAGGCTCGGACTGTCCCCATCACTATCGTCATCCGCCTGCGAAACCCCATCCAACGTCCCTCCACTATTCTCGTCCTCGCTCTCATGCAAATCTTCAAGGGTCGCACGCGTAAGAGGAATCCCCATTGCCGCCATCGAGCTCATCGCAAACTCGAGCCAATCGTCCAGCGGAAGTCGTAGCACGTCATCCGCCGTATGCACACTCTGGAACGAGCCCTCGGTATGGGGTGAAACGGAACGCGGAAGTTGCTCGGGCCTTGGGGGAGAATAGTCAAACTGAGCCGCGCCCGGATAAGGTGACGCTGCGGGCAACGGTATACTCTCTTTCCTCACCAACGGCGGCGGCACCGGCACAACCCGCACAACTGGGGGGTCCACAACCACAGCCGGTGGAGTTGGCACCTTGACAGCGGGCGGCGTTGGGACTTTTGCAGCAGGCGGTGTCGGAATTTTGACAACAGGCAAACTCGGGGCTCCAACAGCCGGAGGCGTCGGAACCTTGGGCACAGGCGGCGGCGGAGCCCTCGGAATAAACAACACCACCTCCCGTCCATCACTCGACACCTCTTCATCATCCCCACTTCCCGTCTGCGCGCGCCTCATCAGAGCCTGACCCGTTCTCCTAGCTTCGCTCAACCGTGGCCCTCCAGCGTCGCTCGCGCGTTTAGGCTGAACTCCTTCGCTCATAGTGCGTCGAGCGAGCTCATCGCCGTTGACACCTATGTGGCGGCGCACGTGACTTCGACGGCGTTTAGCGGGCGAGGACGAGGCAGAGGATGAGCTACCGCGAAAGACGACTTCGTCCGAGCCGGACCCATCGGATGGGTGGGATGCGTTGGTGTGATGGCGGAGACGTCGCGGGAGAGGGCTCAGCGCGCGAGTTGGGACGAGGTCGGGAGAGGTGGTGGGGAACATGTGTTGGATTGGGAGAGGCGCTTGGATCGGAAGTGGACTGGGACTGGCAACTTGAGTCGGGAGAGGACTAGGGCCGGCGACTTGGGCAGGAGGGGACACGAGGATCTGCTCTGTAGACGCACGAGGTGGAGTCGGTACAAATCGACGAGGCGGAGAAGACGTGGCCGCAGGAGGTGACAGAGTTTCCGGCAGTGTAGCAACAAGCGGGCTCGTGGCGGCCGGGGGAGGGCTAGGTGCTCGCGCGGTCGTTTCCGTAGGTCGACTCGCTCTATGCACCCTCGGACTCGCCCCATCCACACTCTCGGCCCAACTAGCCGACCCGAGCGGGGACTCGTACACCGAACTCGGACTCGCCTGGCCATCCAATGATACTGGACGGACATCGGTTTGAATTCGAAGTGGCGCGCGCATCTGGGTTGGAGACTGGCCCTGAAAGTGCGCTCAAACTGGGGATCGTTGGATGGCGAGGGAAGGGGAACGTCAGCAAAACATATGCCTGAGTGCTGCGGGGTTCCATGAGACATCTGGAGCGCCGGAACGTGGATCAGAACTCGTCCGTTTTGGGAAGCTGTTTATGCGCCTCCCGGAGCCTCGGCATGCGGGGCATTAGGCTGTGGCGCTGGAGGGCTCTTGTCCTGGATCCGGAATTATGTCATTATTTCCACGGAATATTCGCGCGTACGAGCCAAGCACGCGAGTTGCAACGACGGCACGTCACAGCTCTACATCCTCTTGTTGCTCTCATCATAGCCTCTGATTTACTACTCAATTCCACACGCCAAATCAAGTTACGTCTAATGTTCGTGCTGCATTTCAATCGATCAAATGAGGTTTCTCTGTGACCCAGTTGTGTATCAACCCGGTATACCACACTATAACCCGGGAAATGCTTCCATATACACTTGGAATCAAGTGAACTGTAAACTGGAAGCGCATATATCCTGCATACATTCCCATCTGAATTGTGCTTCAGGTTGAAAAAAACCGAGACTGACCTCCCCACGTCAGTCTTACACGAGTTCGGCGCCTTCCGGAGTATCAGTGCTTCCACCGATGTACGGGCAATCAACTCCACGCTCTCGAGCAAGGCTGTGACCCTGTCGCTCTTGTGTTTAGATCTTGCATCGTCCTGGACACACCAAGAGGAGCACCGCGTCCCTCTTTTGCCAAAGCAGACCACCACGATATGTGGACTGGCCGCAGCTATACCGGAGCTACGACCCGCTAAATCCGAAAGTCACTGCAACATATTGTTAGAAGGGATCAGGTGGCAATAAACGTGGAACATCCGGCCAAGGCTGTGATCTTTGGTGTAGACGGTGATGGGGAAGAGGTGAAATGGTGTGACAATGCGCTAAACTCAGGGATTCCCGAAGAACCGCAAACTGTGGCGGCTCGGGGCCTTGGTGGACGAAGGATAACTGCACGCTGGCTGGGGTCGAACTGGCGGGTTGTACTTGGCTGAGAGAACAAAGATATGAAGTTGAATGAATGAATAGGCAGGTTTCATGGTCCTAACTCTAGACGATGCAATACCAGCACAGACTGCCATTAGGATAGTTGCTTGCCTGACCTTTTCAGGTGATTTGACGGTATACTTAAGTTGACTAGCGTATGTTTACTCACTCACCATTGCCTTAACTAGTGAAAGGCCGTCGACAGGGATACGAAAGTCATAGTGGAAATCGGTCTATATATACTTGCCGTTTCCATCTCACGTATTTATGACAGTGCAATCCCTAGGTTTACTCTCGGCTCGCTTTGCCGGAACCCAGTACCTAGCGCACTTGATTATCCCGCATTCACCCTAAAATCCAGTGCTCATGAATTATCCCACCAGGTCTCGCCAAGTCCCTTCTGTTGCGCTCAATCGACTCAACGACGGCTGAACACCAGCGGTATTTTCTCCGAAACCACCGTATGGGAGTGATGCGGTCGCAACAGCCTCTCTCGCCGTGCCTATAGAGGACAGATTGGGCTTATAATTTGCCATCGTATGGAAAAGAAGTGTCGCATTATACCTGGACGATTTCCCCAGGAACGGCGGGGAACTTTGAGTTGTGGACGGAAATTTTGTACCGTGCAAGGATTGTGGCTATAGCCGCCGTAGCCTCGGCCTCGGCAAATCTCCATATCTTTCGGTAAGCATCGCGTAGGCGAACAAATATGTTGCAATCAAACCTTACCGTTTATCGATACACATTCTACGGCTGATGCCAAACGGCAAGAAGGCATCTTTGTTATGTGTCCCACTGAATCGTGCGGGGTGAAACTCCTCGGGTTCTGGCCAGTACCTCGCTAATATATCAATTAGAATTAGACAAATGGACCAAGGCAACTTGACGTACGGTTATACTGCATCGTTAGTATAGATATTATGACACTAGCCCCGGCAGGAACGGCCATGTTTACTCCATCGTTCCAGGGCCGTTTCGTGCAACACTCAAAACAATGTCCTGCTCTACATTCTTGATTAGCCGAGGGAGCTAGTAAGTAGAAGCGTGATAAATAGGATTCTCGTATTCTGCACAAAGGGTATACGGCGACTGACCAGAGGATACATTCGAAGCGACTCCAGGAATGTACCTATCACCAGCTTGAGTTCACTCAAGTCGCTGTAATCCTGTCTAAAGGAGTTAGCATACGATAATAAAGTAGCCAAGTTGAAAGTGGTACCCACCAAACTCTTGCGTGAGCCCATGACTGACCGAACCTGCGCATATACCTCCCGCTGCATCTCTGAGTATACTGTGCAAGCAACCCAAAGCTGATGCAAGTGCATGTGCAATTGTCTAGAGATTGTCTGTTCATCGCCGCGCGAGATATAGGCTAAACACAAGCATCTCTGACGCCCAGTACAGCCGCTATTCTTGCTACCTGTTTTCATAATGTCACTAATATTAGTCCCACTAATACTAGTAGCTCATAATTAATTCTCGTAGTTGGTGCACTTCACGACTGCAACCCTGGTAGATGGCGGAAGCATACTTGGCCATTTTATGTCTTGGAAGTGACCCCGCATTCTCGCACTACCGCCAGACATAAATGACCTGCATGTCGCCAGAGTCTAGTTCACCCAGCGAGCACATCACCTAGTCGCGTGCTATTAAAAAAAAATACTAGTCGCGTGCTCGAGGCCAGACTGGGTTGAATGTGTGAGAATTATGTAAGTAAATTAACACCCATTTGTAATATTCTGGTGCTCACGTGCACTCCGGATTTCGCCAGTCCCTCAACATCGTTATCCTCCACTTCAAGCGTGCAGCTGGAGGTGTAGTCAGCACAACCGACAATGGCGAATACGCACGAATAACGGTGGAGGAGTGGGTGGAGGGGTGGAGGATGGGTGGAGGAATGGGTGGAGGAACGAGTGGAGGCGTCTACGGTTGGGCCTATAAAAGCAGGCCAGTCTCGTCCACTAGCCTCACAACTTCACAAGCTCCTCTCACAATAACATGTCTCAGCACGTTCTCCTCACTGGCGGCAACGGCTTCATCGCCGTTCACATCATCGTCCTTCTCCTTCAGCACGGACACACGATCACCACTACCGTCCGCTCCGAGAGCAAGACCACCTACCTCCGCAGCAAGTTTGCTTCCGCCGTTAGTGAGGGCAAGCTCAAGTTTGCGATCGTCGAGGACATCACTGTGCACGGGACGTTCGACGAGATCATGAAGAACAACAAGTTCGATGCGGTTCTCCACACGAGCAGCCCTTTTGTGTTTGACGTGTGAGTAGGGTCCATCTTTGCATTTTGCTCCTCGATACTGACCGGCAACCCTCAGAAACGACATTACCAACGACCTCTTGCTACCTGCGATCAACGGCACGACCGAGATACTCAAGTCGGTCAAGGCAACGGACCGAGCGTGAAGCGCGTGGTCGTGACATCTTCGTTTGCCTCTATTGTGGACCTCTCTCAAGGCAATCGATCCGGATACGCGTATAGCGAAAAGGACTGGAACCCAGTAGGTTTATTTTATTTTATTTTAACAAACCGAGTTCGAAAGTTAACGCACTGTGACTAGATCACATTTGAGGCTTCTCAGAAGGACAATGTAGCCGGATACTACGGTTCCAAGAAGCTAGCTGAAAAGGCAGTGTGGGACTTTGTCGATCAGGAGAAGCCTAGCTTCGAATTGATTACTCTCTGCCCACCAATGGTAAGCCGAATCTCCTATGCTCAACCATCCCAGCGGCTTATCGCACTTTACGCACAGGTCTACGGACCCGTCATCCAAGAAGTCACGTCGATGGGCAAGCTCAATACGTCCAGCGCCGCGTTCTACAACATCTTTGCTGGCAAGACCAAGGAGCTCACGAGCCCGGGCGTTTGGCTCTGGGTCGATGTTCGGGACATTGCGAACGCGCATGTTGCTGCTATTGTAAGCCTATTCTGCTCCTTTTCGGCTTGGCGCGATCATCTAAACTCGTCGTAATATCATAGGAGAAGCCTGGAGCTGAGAATCAGCGCTTCCTGATTTCTGGGGGTACTTTCAGCATCGGCCAAGTAGCCGATTATATCTGGAAGCACTATCCCGAGCGTGCGCAGGCCAAGGGAGTCCCGAAGAGTAAGTTGTTTCCTTTGCTGCGCGATTCCGTTACCTAATCACGCTCTCAAATTCTTAGGCACTCTTCAGAGCGGGTTCCCCGCCGAAGGTACCTACTATTCTGACAATCACAAGTCGAAGGAGATCCTCGGGTTGGGGTACAACTCGTTCGAGAACATGCTCAAAGATCAACTTGAGCAGTTCGTGGCATTGGAGAAGGAGCTTGGCACGCAGTGAAGCTGCTTAGGAACCAGAGGTGAATGGCAATTCGTATAATGAAACGGTGCCAAATTGCACCGATACGTCTTGGAATGTTTGTATTGGAATGGAATTCTGCAAAATTGAATCAGTGAACTTGCTTTGTCAACGAAGCCACCTGAATAAGGGGATATATGCGCCGGTCTACCACATGGCAACCCGCCGTGGGGCTATAAGCCAGTCGGGCTAAGCAAATTTCAGTGTCCACAAGTTCGAGTCACCTCAATCTTGAACCTCCGGCTACTTATTTATAGGTACATTTCATACGCCCACTACTTTGAACACCACCTCCCAGGGTTATCGAACCCNGCCGGAATCACCACATTGCCGCAGTGATACCTCGCAGCCGTTTCGTTTATCTTATAACGACGCCGACGCCCGTCGTAATCGATTCTGACACAACGCTGCAACACTGCCACACTGTAACTGTGTGGTAATGTTCGCCATTATACTTTAAGGTTCCCGGTGATCGAACCCGAATGAGCCGCTGTTAGCCTCGGTAATAATCCTCGAGCCACTTACTGTATATCGACCAAACCAGTAACACATAATGGCCTAGGCGCCAAATCCATGAGGGAGATGCACCCTTTGGTGTCCTACAAAAGGTATTTCGCTGCATTCAGCACATTCGCACTATCGTCCAGTAGCTCTGGTGTTGCCTTTGCGTCGTTCAATATCATCCAAGGCCATGCCGAGCTGTATCTGTGGGTCCCAGCTCTAGGTACTACTCGTGCTCGCTATTTTTGCGCCAACTCGACTCTTCTGGCGCACACGGTTTGGCCGCCGGATCACCATCCGGGAAGTACACGGACGCTGACATGATGTTCCAAGGTCCTGTCCAGTCGACGCACCAATGTCTCTAGCTGCCGGTCGAACTAGTCTGTAAGATCAAAAAACAAATGAGAATACTAAGCGCAGGAATGGATTGAGCTTCTTATTTCAGAAGCTTCAAATGCGCAACCCCGAGGTAAAAGCATCGAACACTCGTGATCCGCAGGATTGTGAGGTCGTGTTCGTAGAGCGGCATCGTATACGACACCATAGCCCGGGAAATTCTTCCGTATACAGTGGGAATCAAGCGAACTGTAGTTCGCAGCACATATACCCCGCATATACTTAACCTTGCTTCGGGTGAAAAGAATCACGAGACTGACCGCCCACGTCAGTTTTACGAATTCGGCGCCTTCCAAAGTGTCGGTGCTTCCATAGATATTGTATGGGCAACCAACTCTACGCTCTCGAACAAGATCGTGACTCTGCGACTCTTGCACTTGGATCTTAAGTTGCCTGACGCACCAAGAGGAGCGCCGCGTCACTCTTTTGCCAAATCAGACCACCGAGGTCCTCGCGGCACCATGTCCGTGCCCACCTCATCCTGAATCACCGCCTGGACCTAAGAACCTGAATTATCAGAAAAGATGTCATATTTATCCACTCCGCAACTAATATGGACAGTACTAAACAGCAGCAACCGATGGCCAAGAATTACCATGTGCAAAAAGCGAGAAATTAACAATAGGTTGAGGACCCACGGGCTCTGGAGATATGCACATAACTGAGTCATCAATTCTCCGGTAATTCCCAGGAAGCCAAAGGAGCAGCTCGCCACTGGAAGAAGAAACCCAACCATTAGGGTCGGCAAGGTGGGCGAGCTCAGATGTTGCAAGCGTTAATAAACGATCTATAACCTCCACCTCATGAGCTGGTAGCCAAGTGTAAAGGTTTAAGCACACTAACGCACCACCTAAACTTGATAATGATTCGGTTACCGCATAGCTTCGGTTGACGTCCCATATGCGGATTGTTCCGTCATCAGAGCCTGACACAATGCTGCAACCATCTGGGGAGAAAGCAACAGACCGCACATGATGTGAGTGACCTTGTAGCGGTTTGAGGACACTAGTACCGGTCGCCGTTGCCCAGATTCGTATCGTCTGATCCAGAGAGCACGAAGCGACTAAACGGCTGTCGGGAGAGAATGCGACGGATAACACCTTCTCAGAATGACCTCGCAGAGTTTGAGTGATTGTGCCTGTCTTTGCATCCCATATCCTCACGGTGAAATCATCGGCACCGGAGGCAATATACTTGCCATCGGCAGAGAACGCAACCGAGTTCACCCCTCCCGAATGTTCCCATGGTGGTCCAAGCAACGATGCACCGGTCTCTACATCCCAGACTCGTATAGTCATGTCGTGCGAGGCCGAAATGAGGGTGCGGCCGTCAGGGGAGAATGCCACAGATCGCACTGGCCCTGTGTGGCCTCGTAAGGGCTCAATATGCGCAGCCCCAGTTTCCACATCCCAAATGCGAACAGTCGTATCACGCGAACCAGAGGCAAGCAGTCTAGCATCGGGAGAAAATGTGACCGAGCGGACCCAATCCGAGTGACCATGCAATGGTCCGAGTACGGTTGCACCTGTCTCTGTATCCCATATACGAAGTGTATTATCCGAGGACCCGGATGCTATGCGACGTCCATTTGGAGAAAATGCGACACACTTCACCCTATCAGAATGTCCTTGAAGTGGTTCTCCCACCGCGGCGCCAGTTGAAGCATCCCAGACCCGGAGGAGGTGGTCGTTTGACCCAGAGAGTATCAAGTGACCATCGGACGAGAACACAACTGACATTACCGCGGCTGAGCGGCATTGCAGTGCTGATTGCACGGCAACTCCTGGTTCTACATCCCAGATCCGTACCGTCTTGTCCGCGGACGCTGAAGCGACGCGCTGGCCATCAGGTGAGAATGCAACATACCACACCCGGTGCAAGTGACTTCGAGGTTGTCCCACTAGCTCATGGCCCGACTCAACGTCCCAAAAGCGCACCGTACCGTCGGCAGATCCGGAAAGAATGCGGCGGTCATCGGGTGAAAATGCGACGGATTGCACTAGGGAGGTGTGGCCGCGTAGTGGACCTAGCTTCTGAGTCCCGGTCTTTGCATCCCAGATTATCAATGTGAAGTCGGTGGAGCCGGAAGCTATGAGGGAGCCGTCGACAGAAAAGACAACGGATGCGACAGGGCCGGAGTGACCTCTCAGCGGTTGATAGATTACCGCTCCAGTCTCTGCATCCCATACCCGGACTGTCGTGTCGTGCGAACCCGAAGCAATGTAGCGACCATCTGGAGAGAATGCAACACCATTCACCCACCCTGAGTGACCCTTCAGTGGTCCGAGTACGACCGCCGCTGTTTCCACATCCCAGATCCGCACAGTATGGTCAGCCGAGCCCGAAACAATTTGCCGGCTATTGGGAGAAAAGGCGATGGAGAACATAACACCGGAATAACATTTCAGTGGCGCACACGCTTCGGAACCCGTTGATGCATCCCAGACCCGGATTGTGTAATCATAGGAGCTAGAGGCAATGTGACGGCCGTTGGGAGAGAAAGCAACACACTGCACCAGCTTCGAGTGTCCTTGCAACGGATCAAGGGTAGCGGCACCGGTCTCAGCCTCCCATAACCGCACAGTAGCGTCATTGCAACCTGAGACTAGGCGCCGACTGTCTGGTGAGAATGCCACAGAGGTCGCAATGTCAGGATGTGAAATGTTTCGTAGGCAAGACGACCACCTCTCATCCATTCCTTGAGCAACGGTGAGAGTATTTGGGAACAAGGGTCGCATGCGCTTCCCAAATTCCGAGGCGGTCGGTGCAAACGGGAGAGCAGAGATATATAGATGAGGTGTGCTTTCGGATATGGCGTCGTAAAAACTGAGAACAAACCGGTGGATGTCACTAGCATAGCTTGAATAGCCTGTTGGCTTATGCTGGATAAAGTGATAAGGTCAATGCTATTGATCGTTCGCTAGTGCAAGCGTGCTCACTGATTTGAGTGTCAAATTTGCGAGTCCCGTCATGCTCGATAGTGCGACGTCAAGTTTGCCAATCAGACTAAGCACCTCCAGCCAGTAGATCAGCTCCCTCTCGAACAGGAACCTCCCCAGTGACTTCTCGGCCGCGGCCATCTCGGCTTGAGCCAGGTGACTATACCAGTACAGGCAGCTGTAGCGCAAGTGCGGGGCAATCGTATTCTGCACGCGCGTGGGCAGGTCAAGGATATTTCGGTTGAATATATGGGAGGTTTCAATGCCACAGATATTAAACTTGAGATCCTGCAGCATCGTACCGAGGCAGCAGTCCGCAAGCGTAGTGTTCTGCTGAGTCAGATCCACATAGAATTGACCGGAACGTTTTAGGTCGGTCATGAAATCCTCGAATGATGGATGGAACATGCGAACAGAACCTCCCGGACCGCCGTCTTCATGGACTACCGATCCCAGAGATCCCACCACCGAACGCAGGACGCCAGGCTTAATTTGCCTCGATAGCAACTGTTCAAGGCTGGCCACTGGTAGCGGTGTTCGGGAAGAAGTGGCGATGATGGCCCCGATGCATCGCACAACGTCTCGTCGATTGTCTTCGCCGTCGTCCTCCATTCCAGCTTGGATCGCAGTCGAGTACAAGCTATCCAGTCCTGCGAGCGGATGAGATTCCGCCGTGGATTGAGACACTTGTAAGACCTGCTCGAGCCGCTCGAGTGGACTGAAACCGCCGGCGATAAACTTGCAGGCAGTTTCAGCCCATACGAACAGCCCGTTGGCACAATTAGCTAGCCTTCGAATCTTGTCGTCCGGCCATTCCTCTATTTTCCTCTTCTTTGCAATGCCGACCATTCGCTGCCGGACAAATGTGAGTATGTCGTCGACCGCGTCGTGATCGGCGATATTGAGTGACGCCACGCCATCGCCACCAAACTCGGTCTTGATGTCGTCATCGGGGCGGCTAGTAACGATGATCCTGATCCAAGGCACGAGCTCGCACATCTTTCGGAGGTAAGTGAGAAGCAAGCTCCGGCTCTCGTCCCGTTTCGTCTCGTCCAGTGCGTCGATTACGATCACATATGGCCCAGATGATTCGGATAATCCTAAACTCTTCAGCGGAGCCTCGACTAAGGAAGCATAGCGCCTCTGTATGTGTGCCGTGCAGATCTGCGGGTCGTCCTGGATCGCATTCACCACCGCTCGCCTATATCCTTCGTGCCGCGTCCCGAGTTCGAATATGACCGTGTTCAACAGGCATCCAGCATCACGCAGCAGAGGATCGTCTCGCTTGCAGAAGAAGCTCGACGCCAAAAGTCCCTCCTCCTTCAGTCGCAGGCACACCGACGTTGCGATCGAGCTCTTTCCTAGCCCGGTGAATCCGTATATCCACAGTAGCTGCTTGTCTGTCACGTCGTCTTGGGCCCAGCGAACGGTATCTTCGATTACGCGCACTCGAGTGTCCGGAGTACATCCGCAGCTGGGGTTGTAGCTGGCTTGTCCAACAGGATTGAGCTCCTTGAGACTCGTGCGATCGCCTATTCGATGAGCGTTTCTCGTCAGTATCACGATCTTTGCCGTGTTTCCCAGACTTACTGTCCGACCGAATGGTGGCGAATGCTCGGGTTCCAACCTTGAGCGTTTGCGTTCCGACCCGACGGTCAAACTCTTCCCTCAGCTTCCCAAAATTCTCGATCAAATCTTTGGTGCGGTCTTGTACGCTAGAGTCTATGAAACCAGAGAACGCTCGCCCTAATCAAACCTGTTAGTTTGCCCGATGATTCATTCAGACGCCACGCACCCCAGATACTCCGCGACCGATAACCCAAAATGAACAACGACGCATCTTCGATCAGGTTCAACATATCCGCTATCGTATCCTGAAGGTGCGCATCGGCAACATCTTGCACCGACTTGATTGTAGGCGTCATTCGCGCAAGCTGCTCGACGAAATCGTGGATATCCTTGTCCTGCTTCTCTTGTTTCTCGAGGTGCTGTAATATACCAGTGGATCATCAGTGCGTTTCAGGACAGGGGTTTCCAAATTCGGATACCTGCCAAGCCTTGGTGCAAACCGAGAACGCGACCTTTGCGCTTCCACTGGGATCTAACTGTTAAACATATGAAATCTTACTACGGGAAACCTCCTAGTTTGGGTGCTCTGCCTACCTCGGATAATGCAGTCCCCAAAGCGAGGAGGGTCGTAAACGCGGCTCCGTACCTTCCATATTTGTTCAGCAAGCTCGTCGGTCGTTCCATCTGCTGTACTCGAGCCAACGCATCCTCGTATGCTGTTTTTGCCTAGATAGCTGTGCCTGAGGAATGAGCACAACCGTTGTTATAGGTCACTTACTGCATCGTGGCCCATGAATAAGCCTTTCAGAGTGAACTTGCCGTCGTCGCAGCCTGGAGTATCCTATGAACTTCGTCTCTTGTAATGGAACTGTATTCCGCACCAATAGTAACATTATCTCGGTCGATAATACTCCGTGCCGGACAAGTCGCCGCTCCCGTGATATCCGGCGTGGCTCTATGCACTTCCGTGACCTGAACCGTAAAAACCGAGTCGTTCCGCAGGTCACTACCCACATAAGCGGTCAGATATACGGCGAACACCAAACGTGGATATGCTATCTCACCATGGCAGCATGAGATCTTTCCATATCAGTGGCTGACCTTTTTCGATTCTAGCTAGTCGATGCATTTCTTCATTATCCACGAGTATCTTGACGTCAATTGGACGGGTTGTCCTAATTGGCGTAAGCGCGATTTCTAAGTTTAAGATGCCATCAGCGCGCTCGCTTCAATTTGGCCATATACGAACCTTGTATATGCCGTCGAATTGCCCGACCACTTCCTCCAGGATGGCCGGACGCCATGGTGGCGAGTGCGAAGTGGTGGTTGAGCGCAAGGGGATCAGCAGGTGTGGATCAACCTCTCAGAGTTAGACGCTGCCACGTTGTTGATGGCTCCCATATTTGGCAAGGAAAGCGCAATTTCGTGATTGGTCGAACTGGCAATATATCCACTTTTCTTTGAAGGAGTATTTCCTACAGTGCCCAGCAAAATGATTTCAGCACGTGACACTTACGAGCATCATGCGTCTATACCAGAAGGAATACAAGAGCTGCGAGCGCAAAAAATATACCTGTATGACCGTCTAATCCCAAGGTATAAACCGAAAAAACAAGCAAAGAAATCGATAAGCGGAGTATGGAGAAAGATGCAAAAGAGTGTTGGAGAGTGCTGCAATCATTTTGCCCGAATGCACTGACCAGAAAGTAGTTGTGGAGTCACATGGGAAGGAGCGAGCATAAAATTCCCCGGAAATTATAAATACATTAAGAGAACTATTAGAGCAGTTCTACATACAGTACACACACAGTACAGGCTTTAATGCCCGTGGCTGGATCTCCAAACAGGTCAGCCAGGTTCAAGTAGAATCCAGCCACAGCGCCCTGAATCACTGGGAAACCGTCCATGGGCTAGTAGTAAGAGCGGTAGAGAGTACCATAAATACCTACAAGGTACGCGCTATAGGTGTTTCAGTGCAGGCCTGTAGCCAAAAAAGGGGCAGAACCAAGACTTGGCCAAGATGACTGCTCAATGAATGCACCAAATCTCGGTGTTGGGAACACATCTGCTCGTGAGATTTAGTCTTTATATGCGCTGTATGCTATAG